>JAADKT020030342.1:0-11037 GCA_011763395.2 Chrysaora chesapeakei
CTCGGAAGTCCCTTGAAAGTCCTTTTGTTTTAATGGAAGTCTCGTACGCCTTTTTGCAGAGTGAAATGCCCCTCGAGTCTAATGATTGTTTTCTTTGAAAAACATGGTATTCGTGCAATGTATACAGTGCCTTAAACAGTGCATTCTTAGAAATACTGCATTCTAAAATTTTTGCTAAGAAAGTCACAAGAAAGTTTTGGCACTGAAAACACGAAATATCTAAGAAAGTTTCAATACTGGCCCAAAAAAACTTTCTTATAAAAAAAACGTGTATTCTATATCATAATCAAGTGAAATTCAGTATGGAAAAATTACGTTCAGTGCTCCAGTAGTGATTCGTCACTTATGGATCTCACTTGATCATGATATAGAAAATAAGATAAAGCAGATCTTTCGTCCCTAATTAAACTGCTATGTCGCTCTCTTGATACAATGTTATTGGTCGCCGTGTTGGTCTTACGATAACAGTCTTCTAGAAGCTCCAGAGAGACCGTTATATTGACTGTTGTTTGAAGAAACTTTCAGTACAAGGCCAATTTCTTTGTTCAAAATAGAAAATGCTATTTCTTACGCTTGTTATATCTGAACACTTGGTAAAAATCATCCTGCAAAATTCGTGAAATTCCGTCACTTTTTAAACTCTGGTCTAACTAGCTTTCTTCATGTTCGAAGTTGAGACATGCTTCAAACAGAGTTTTAGGGGAATCACGGGGGACATTAGTGGGAATCAGAGAGGATTAGAGTGGAGAAGAAGAAATCGAGGGGCAATTTGCTCGTTGGAATCTTGCGCATCCTTTGCAGGTATTTCCATTGTTTTCATCAAAAATCCCTTGAAATGCCATACACCTTTTCCTACAGTGAGAAACCTGTCGGGAGAAATAATGTGAGGGTGTGCGAGAATTCTGTGAAAAATTGCTGGTGTCAACATTCAACTTCAAAACTGAGAGTTTTTATCAAATGGTAGGAAATAATCCATTGACAGGTTTACGGAGTGCGCACTGTGTAACAATGGGTTACTTCTAGTTATTTGCTTATTGTGCCGTGAACCTTCCTCTCTGACTGGCGTTTCCGTCTTTCTAAAGCTTTAGTTGTCAAACAGAAGTCAACATAATATATGCCACATTGTGAAGTTATGAAGGACACAAGTGATCCACTTATTGACAGTGCTCACACAGCTATCACCAGCATGCTATTGCTCTCCTTTCATGGAAAAAACACCTAGTTGCTTGCTGGAAATAGTTACCAGAATCACAGACCTTTTTGATGAGCAGCCACCTTTGAAAAATTTTTCTAAACTTCGAGATATAGAGCTTTTGATACCAAATTTGTATCGAGCAGCCAAAATTTATCTAGGTGCAAAGTTTTACTATCTTAGCGCTTGTATTATTGATTTCATGAGCGTTCAAAGTTAACGGTTTCATAAGTGCTTTGACCAGTCAGGGTGAAAAGTTTCACCCCCAGTCACTATTCATGGTAAAAGCCCTTATAGAATTGGGAACTTTCAATGCTCATAAAATCAACAGTACCAGCACTAGGTCAATAACTTTACATGCTTTATATGACTTTATCATCAAATACTTGATATCTTGAGTTTTGACAAATTTCCATTCCGATGGCATTTGGTTGAAAAGGTCCATGCTCAGTGAAGCATCAAGATATATTATAGAATTATGTCAAGAAATAACTATTAGTTTAAACTGACCTGATTTCAATATGGTCTTTTTTAAGGACTGCTAGGAGCTTGCCATTTCTAAAAACAAGTAAACTGAAGTCAGTATTGTCACAAGGAATAATGTATTGATAAGTTAATGAACATAAAGCTTTGTTTTTATGAAAGGAAGCATTTGCTTTTGCACCATCACTCAACTTCTCTTGATATTGCTCTTGACAACCATCTAGCATTTTCATGTGAAAAATTGAGAGCATTTGAAGAGCCCATTGTATCATTTCCCTATATATCAGCTAACACAAATGCATTATTTGTATCTTAAAATTTTAGTATTATTGATGTATCCTGTATTTCTTTTTAGTTTCTTGTATTTCAAACTTTAATTTGCGGCCTAAACTAGATAAGCGTTGCTTTTTTTAGGTCGTGTAGAATACGCATTTTTCTAGATTTTTAGATTCCTTGTACTTATATTAGATTTTTGTATTCTACAAATAAAAATGATGATGATGATGATGATTACACAGAAGACAATAAGTGCTTGGTTTAGAGGCTCATTTCTTTCTATAGATCATACCACTGCTCTCACCATCTCTCAGGGATTAAACTTTCTACTCCACCTTTGTAGTTCCCTGTTAAAGATGCTTTTTAGGGGCATGTATCTTATCTTGACCATGTAATTATCTCCCACAAGGGGCATTTGCTTGCATTAATCACCGACAGACAAACAAAATATTGTATTTTATAGCAATAGGTTAGCACCTTGACAAAGCCAGATTCCACTGCAAATGATTACTTATCAAATTTGCATATTCCCTTGGAGGGCATCCAAAACTTGTCTTTAGACTGAAAAAAGAAATGCAACAATAATCAACACACTCTGCATCCAGTTGTGGAACATATAGTGCATGATGTAGGCTAACCCTGGAAGTACTCTCTTTCTAAACTATGGGACCCTTTACAGATACTCTTGCAGGCTTTCCAAATCTTTGTAGTAAGTTTCCTTGAATAACAGCCTTGGCTTCAAGCATTAGAAAATACTTTGGAGATGAGGCACCTTGACTCTCTTAATTTATAGAGAAGAATGGCTTTTGTTACGAAATACTTACAGAAAACAATACTATTAACTGAAAAATAGCTTCACTTTCCAAACTTTTGCAAAGCATTCATTTAATGTTACTTTTAAAGCAACATTAAAAAGCTCTGTATAACAAGCAAATACTACAAAGAGAAATCTAAAGGAGTTTTTCAGTTTACCGGAGAGAATTTCTTGCAGCCTGCATCATTCCAAGCATCATTCCTATGGAATAAAATACAAGCAGAAATTTTATAAGATTCTTATGAATGAACCTATTAGCTTTTTACAGGCTCTCGTAATCACAAGTCGTAAATTTTTTTGTAGCATCTTTTTAGGTTTATTATCTTTAAAACTTGAAATTTCTAGGTCTTAGAAAAATTGATGAGCAGAAAGGAGGGAATACAGGAGGGGCACAAGAAAGCTGTAATACTAAAAAGTGTTAGCTATCAAACAAAGCTCACACAAAAACATTGGACATTAAACAATTCTTTCGTAATTGGCTACCAACCTTGAGTTACTTTCCATATCTTTTTGTAAAGAGGCCCTTTTTGCCTCCAGAACTCTTGATCTGATCTGCTCTGTGGATAGAAACAGAAAAGCCTTTAAAGTTTTTTTGGAAGAAAGATGCTTTATGTAGGTATAAGGTAGTTGGGCCAAAATTCATATCAGGGAAATTTAGGCAAAACCTTGAAACTATAAAAATCAAACACTCTGACGATAGAATTCTCGAATGTAACTGATGTAAACTTACCAACAATTCTGCTTCTTGCGGCCATTCTGCGTGAACAAAGAGATCATATAAAATTTGTTCCTCGCCTGCATCTTCTTCTTCGGCCGCCATTTTCCAAAATTATTATTATTACGTTCGTTTAGCAAGCCTTGCTTTCAAACCGAGGCTTGCTCACGTGTGATAATGTTTTGATTTCACACGTTTTGCAAATTTTTTTCACACTTGGAGAAAATGAAAAACATAGTAAAAGTGTGCATTAAGCTACCATTTCATATTAAAACTTCTAGTTTTTTCTTGGAACAAATTGAAATTAATCCTTTTTTTTAACAAATAAGAATTCAAGGGGGGATAAAGTGGTAAAAAACATAAAACATTCAAACCCAATCATTTTAATTAGAAGTTCTAAGCTTCTATTTTTCTGTCTATTCCACACAAAATAATGATGAGAATGGCTTAAAGCCGAGGCTACACGTGCGAAATTTTGCTTGAAACGGCGACAGAACATGGTCAAAAATTGTCGCCGCGACCGGAAAAACTAATAGTAACACGTGTAGCCAGGGATAGAACAGAATGAATTTTCAAACAGAATGTTCTGCGACCTTGGAAAATACGGTCGCAGAATATTGCTTTGGTTGAACTTTTCGTGACATGTTTTTGCTTGTCGCCAGTAATGTCGCCGCGTGTAGCCGGTTTTTTTGATTTGGCGACGCAACATATGCATTGTTTTCGGCCTTTTCCTCGAAAATTTCAAGAACCCATTCTTCTTATCAAGAAAGTTGTTTTTTGCAGAACTTCTGTTGCAGCATTTTGGCCGTAGCCACCTCAGGATTTTTCAGAACAGGACAATTTCAGGTGTGTCTCGTCGCCAGAACAGGTTAAAAGTCGCACGTGTACCAGCGGCTTAAGTCAACATGCTCAGACTGTAGATGTATGTCTTGAAGCTGCTGTTCATGAGTTTTCTCGTTTAGCTTTTACGATACATTTATACATTTATGCTCTGGCCAGACTATCAAACACGAACATTGTTGGTCAAACATCTGAAATTTGTTGTAGTTCCTTTTGGCCAAGTTGTAAAAACATTGCTTTTCAAACATTGTTTCTTTTAACGAGCAGAAATGCCTTCAGTTTCTAAAAACATTTCTAAGCCAATTCTACTTGTCAAGCAATGGCCAAACTGTCAAACATTGTTATTAAGGAAAATCTCAAATGTTTGACCAACAATTTTCCATCGTTTACACTGACAGATTAGTCAACGATGACAGCATTTGAATATTTTCTTTTCTAATTACAAAAACATCGAATGTTCGTGACACATTTACAGTTACAATTTTGTACAGGAAGGATATTCAAAACATCCTTGTTGAACACTCGAGGGCCTCTACGCAATAAATTTTGAACATAACTTGAGTTTTGATGATAATTATGAATAAAATGTTCATCTGGGAATGACAGCAAACAAACTTTCGAATCCAAATCATGGACTTTCTGCTGGTCCAAAAGCTTTTGACCGGCAAAGCAGTGCGAATCCTTCGTTGTGTCATGTGACATGAAAACGTCGTAATCCTGGTCCAATGAGAGCGAAGCTGCTTTGATATCAAGTCTTGGTAATTTTTCCTTTTTTCTCCATTTTGCTCGTCGATTTTGAAACCATACCTATAGTAAAAGTTTATTCATCTGTTAAACGATATCTGCAGTGTGCTACCCTTGCAAAACGATCAAGCATTGTTTCTCGAACATTTGAGATTTGATTATCAAATTGAGCGTTTTGCCAGCTCGTAAAACATTGCTCGACAAACACACTATAGTTTGCTAATGTGGGGCTCAAAAATGTTTTTGAAGTCACATAAACATTCAACCAATCCTGCTAGTCGTGCTTATAACGTGGTCAAACGGTCAAACATTGCTTGTAAAGCAAATCTCAGAAGTTTGACTATCACGTTTGTTCGTTAAGCTAAAGCCAAACCCCCAAAGAATCTTGCCAAACGATCAAACATTGTTTTTCAAACATTTTAAACTTGCTTTTCAAGCAAAACATTTTAACGTTTGGCCACGACGATGCTCGCCAAACATTTTACTTTTGTCAAGCAAAAAGAAATTTTTGAACAGCAAAAAACATTGCGCAACAAGCTTCTCTTGCTTTTGTTTCTAAAGCAATATTTTGTGACTTGACCGAACGGTCAAACATTGCTTGTAAAACAAATTTCAAAAGTTTGACTGTCATAGTTTGAGCCAAATGCCTTGGCCAAATGATCAAACGATGTTTTTCAAACATTTGAAACTTGCTTTTCAAGCAAAACGTTTTGGCCACGACAATGCCCGCCAAACAGTTTTATTTAGCAAAAACATTGCACGATTTGCTTATTTTGGTATGTAAAGCAATGTTTTGTGACTTTGCAAAACGCTCAAACATTGCTTGGCAAGCAAATATCGAATGTTTGAAGGCCAACGATCGTTCGCCCTGGGCCTAAGCCTAATTTCATAGTCTCTAGGGGGATGTACATGACATAAAATCGGTTTTAGTGTATGCCATTGATAAGAGCGGGTTTTAGCGGAAAATTGTAAGCTGCAAACTGTCAAACAAGAATCCGTGAGAATTTATAAATCACGTGAAAGGGGTGGCTCATTTTTACAAGTTATGGGCTCATAAGCTAGGCCGAGAATCGCAATGACCAATAAATGGGCGGCACATGCGTATCCCATTCCCTAGTAGTTACCACCTTAGAGGAGTTTTTTCATGGTTTTTTCGTTTCTTCGCGTTTTCACACAAAAATGAGACTACGCCATGTCAAATTTTGAAGCAAATTTTATAAAAAATATTATTATCTAACTCAGATATTGAGAAGTTTACAAATAACAACTTATTTTGTAGGCGGAACAACCAACCCCTCTCGACAAAAGGCAAATTATGAGCAATTCTGTTCCCAACCACAGATGGAAATCACAATGCAAGCTTCCAACTGATGAAAGCTGGTAAGTTAGTTCTAAGATCTAAAATCCAAATATCTAGTATGGCCAAGCCCAAGCACCAAGCAAGCAAAAGCATCAGTGAAAAAGCTAGGACCATCTATGGCTAGGACGTAAAAACCAAATGGAAAGTTAAACTTTGCGCAAAAAAGGATATTCGTCAAAGTATAACCCTGTAGCAAATTCTTGAAGGTGCTGTGGCGTCGTGGTGTAATCCAGCTGACTCGTGGTGTCAGAAGCTCAGTGTGGTCAGGGTTTGAGCCCAGCTACGGTAGCGTCACGCAAGGGTCGAGGTCTTGATTAGTTAACCTACTACTGAGATCCAAGCGACTGGCGCTAAAACACAATTTCACCTTCACCTTCACCTTCTACATCATTCCGCTCTGAACAAGGCGAGGAATAAGGAACAATATCAGGAACCCCGTGACCCAGCCAACTACAGCTAAACGACCAGACAAGAAAAAATAAATGAAATCAAATGAAATATAAGCAGGATTCAATTAACTCTATAAGGCATCATGACAGCCTTATAAAATTAAAACGATAGAGGTGATTATATGGAACAAATATATTTTCACTGAATTTACCAATAAAATGCGATAACTTTGATTTGTAGTTTATTTGATATTAACCAAACAAGATGAAACGCTTTATACTAATTAACTGGCTCTATTGAAACTAAGATATTTTGAGTCTTAAGCCTGGTTTTCTTTTTGTCAGTTGAGGGTCGTTGACGGTCTTTCATAATCTTTGCAAAAACTGCAATACTGTCAGCGACTTACGGAAAAAAAAGAGCAAAAATTTACAGCGACTGTAAAAGACTCGGTCGTTTAGTATCGCTAGCAGTAGGGCATCTTTTAACGTACTGTGTGGTGGGGCAATTGCTCGTACTCGTACTTGTTTGTGAAAACCTGGTCTCGCCCCACCAGTGATGGGCCCCTCTTTGGTTTGGTCTTTACAAAACAATATTCTTTTTTGGTAGAAGGAATAACTACTGTGTACTGTATTTTAGTTAAAAGGTCTCATTACCAAAGAACGAAGTTTTTTAATCTTCCTTCCCTACCGCATTATGTATCCCTCATGGATTATTTATTTGAAAATGACCAATTTAAGCCAATCTAGAGGCTTGCATTTCAAAAAAATTTCTGGAGCATCCCAAAGGAGCCTTCTAGAATAATTGCTCCTTGATGATTCGGCTCTCTACTGTGCGAAATTGCAATTAAGTTGATGTGGCAAAGTGGAAAAGACCTCATCTCGAAATTTCTTGTTAGTTGCTTCTAGCGAGCTCCTCTGTGAAAAATTAATTCCAGGCAAGGGCTACTGTTCATATAAAATACTTCTTTTCTTATTTGCGATATTTCGATGGCAAAATCGTCTCCCATTATACATATTTTCGCATTTCTATATTTTCTTGCTTCCATATTTTTGTGCGCATATGCTGATTATCTTTCTATTTTTGCTTCTTTCCAATTATCTGAATTGAGAAACAATTTCTGTTATTTCCAACTGTTTTCAGACTGAGCGAAACCAATCCAAATCTCTTCGAAATCCCAAGAAGTCGAAGAGATTTCCTGAAGAAACAGCTGAAACAGTTTGTTAAAGACCCTATAACAAGAAGGCCCGGGTTGCAATCGCAACCCAGCATCCTTGCCAGTCCGCCCCTGGTCGCTAGTAACGTCCTTGAGGGTCATTTAGTGTCTTTCGGGGTCTTTGCGGGTCGCTGGCGATATTGTGGCGTTCTCGGTGTCAACATTATAAAAGTTCTGGGATACTTTCAGTCTTTTGCGGTCGTTGGCAGTCGCTAGAATGTTTCCATAAGAAAACTGAATCACCGACGGTATCTTTCAGTCCATGAGGGTCACTGAGATAGAAATCAGTTCTATCAGACCCTCAACGACTGTATGGAAGCCAGGCTTTACGCGGAGAGGTTAAAATTCTACGTTAAGACCAGACCAGCGACAGGACTAACGTAAACGTAGGCTGTGAACAAGATGCCCTAAGACCGGGAAGACTACGCTAAGAAGCTGACAGGGCTGACTACCTAGAGACTGCTGTCACGTCCTTTTATAAGGAACCTTTGGTCTTAGTTGAGGCTGGAGTTCCTTAATTTTTCAATAAAATGAGGCCGTAATTTCCTTATAATATTACAGCAAAATCCAGTATTATACGCTTAAATTCAGTATTCATATTATTACAGCGACGGTGGTTAGCATTTGGTCGTACACTAAGATCTCCACACAGATTAGGAGCCCCAACCTTTAAATTAAGTAATGATGAAGTGATCGCTTCTAAAGATAAATTGTCCCTTTAATAAGACATAGGTACAAGGGGCCTGAGTAGACTCACTACACGAGTCTCTAGTTTACGCTCCCCTTGATTGTAGAAAACAACAACAACAACATCGAGCGAAGTAGTGGGACTTTTGGAGTGAGTCCAGGGCCTGAGTCCGACTATGTCACTGAAAGCCCCACATATCTCCGCTACGCCACTGCCAGCTAACTCATTTAAACTTAATTCGTTTTCAAACTTAAATTTAAATGCAATCATTTGAAGAAGTACAATGGGAAATATTTTGTTGTTTGGATATTTAGTTGCATAAACTGTCTCTTATTTTTCACTCGAGCCTCGATTCCATGGTTCATTAAAGTTCTTCATTTTTTGGGCATTTTCAGCCTCGAGTTCCTTACAAAGGTGAGTTGCTTATATAAAAAAGCGTGTCTTGCATCTTATAAAACAAAGAATTAATTTACCTGAACCCTTGCTTCGCTCAGCTCCAACTTGCTTGCCAACTCTTCTCTTACGAAAACATCAGGGTACTGTGAATGTTCAAAGGCTCTTTCTAACTGATGAAGTTGAAATGTCGTAAAAGTTGTTCTACTTCGTCTGATACGGTTAAGTTTTTCTTCTTCTGCCACAGCCCCAGTCCGTTTAGGACTCCTTGTTCTGTTGTGATGCTGTGACCACGGAGCTCGAAATGCGCCTTGTTCGTCTATTTGGTAAAACGAATGAGACTTCAAATTATGTATATGTTGAACTATTCTCAATTTTCTTCTGCGTTGAGAGTGCAAAGGATTTCGGACATTCAAGAGGCCGGACATTCAAGAGGTCGGGCCTCGGAGGGGTTTCTTTGCTGAATTTCGAGTGGGGACTACCGCCAGCATATTCAAAGCGATAAAGTTGGCTAAAACAATCTTCACGAGAACGGCACTGTTGGCTAGATCTAAAATAACGATACCCTCACCCTTGCCTAAACTACTATTCAAAAGTAGTAGATTGGCTAGATTCAACTCCAAGCCATTCCAGTCAGCATATATCTCTTAATTGTTGGGTTGAAATCAGAAATGCTGAAAGTATGACCAACATTATCAAATATGATACCATTGGCTACACCTTGGTTATACTGAAATTGCAAAATGTTTACCCCTAGCTAGAATAGAATTACAAAAAGGTATACCCTTGAGCGTTTCGCATTCCCTTGTTCCTTTATACGACCCCCCACCCCGTTGGCAAACCAAACGATCAAACAATATCAAATGTCGTCAAAGATCTGGAAAGGCGCACGCAAACCCTGCCAACATTGTTGGCCAACATGTTGACTAAAATAGGCTAACATCTTGATACAGTTTGCCATACAACATCTGAGACATTTTGAGTTGCTGACATCATCAATAAATGATTTCTTGATACATGGCCGAAAAGGTCGCAGCTGGTTGGTTATTGCTCGCTGTTCTGGTTGACGAGAAAGAAGAAAAAACTCGTGGTCCACATAAAACCGCCAGCTTAAATCTATTTCTCATTTGAACGTCTTTGTTGAAGAGCATAGTCTAGCAAACCGTACCAACAAATCAATTTTGCTCAAGTCGATCAAAATGCTGGCCAACACTTTTAAACATGTTTAAAAATGTTTGACAGCTATTCTTCGTTAACATGTTGTTTGCTGACAGCATCTATGACATGCTCAGTTATTACTCATTGCCAAGTGAATGCAAACAAGGCAGAAACTGCCGGTATGAGGGGGAGCATACTTTGGGCGGGGGCGTTTAACTGTTCGCGGTGTCAATATTCTGGATTCAGGTATAAAGAATGATGTCGCATTTCGGAATGAGGACACTAATTTGAGGAAACGGCTTTTGGCGTTTCGATACAACGAACTGTAATATTACCGATATTGTGGATAGTTCGATATAATTATGCTATCTCATGAAAATGGCACAAAATCAGTTATATACCAACAGTTAGATTCTGGTACAACAGACCCTAAAGTTAATCAGAAAAACGTTTCTATATGTTGAGAGTTCGCCCCCAGAACCAGGCTTAAAAAGACACGAAAATGAAAACAATCTAAAGCTGCTTACCAATGCTGTTGCTGTTTCCTGGCTTATCTTCAATGTGATTTTTATCAACAATTTCTTCAGTACCCTTCAGTAAATTCTCAATAGAATAATTCCTGCATTTGTTAGAAATCATGGCTGTCTTCATATACGTTGAAACCATGTATGCAGCGATAATCAGCGTTGAGTTCCGCTTGAGTGCGACGCAGGGTCCTGGATCTATTAAAGTCCGTGAAATTTCTAGATAGATGTCGTATCATCTCAAATG
>JAADKT020030453.1:0-11037 GCA_011763395.2 Chrysaora chesapeakei
ACACTCCAACTTAATGGCATGCGGGTACCAAGAGCAGTGGTGCAGCAACTATTGAAAGAACTTGATCCAGAAGGAACCACGCAGAGAGGAGACCAAATGAAACGCAGAGTTTATCGGAATCTAGGTTCGAACAATGCCTGGCACTGCGACAACTATGACAAACTAAAATCTTTGGTTTCCCGATTCATGGTTGTATAGATGGATGGAGCTGAAAGATCATTTGGCTTTATGTAACCCGCTCAAACAACCTCCCCAGTAAAATTGCAAGATATTACCTTGAACCAGTTGACGAAGTGAACGGGAGTCCTTTGGAGCTCATTACAGACCGCGGTACAGAAAACGGACAGATGGCCGGAATACAGAATACATTTTTTTTAGAGATAACATAGACAGTCATTGCTACGTGCCATCTCCTCGTAATCAACAAATTGAAGGGTGGTGGTCCTTTTTCAGGAAGAGAAACTTAAATTGGTGGATGAATTTCTTCAAAGATTAGTGCGACACAAATGCCTTAGATTTGACAAATGACCTGCACAAAGAGTGCCTCTGGTTTTGCTTTGGTAGCATAATTCAGGAGAACCTAAATAACGCAAAGGAACATTGGAACACACATTACATCGGCAAGTCAAGATTTGACACAGTGCCTGGTAGACCAGATTCGTTGTATTTTTTACCCAATTTGCATAGGGGCACTGAACATTTGTTATGTGGTGTTCCAAATACTGAAAGAACATATTCAAAGCTTCATGTTATTCAAGCTGAAGATGTAAACAATTAAAGTGAATATTTTCACTATGTTCTGAGGGAAGCAAATTTTTCCAGACCAGATAACTGGAAAGAAGCTTTAGATTTATACCATTTTTTGATTGAATATGCGGGCGTTGCAAATTTGTAATGTTGCACTATTACTCTATCATACAGGGTTAGCTCATACAGCCTCTCATTCATTTTCGTCCTCAATTTGTTAAGAAGCATCAGAAAGTAAAAAACATTCTCTAACAATGTGAATTATATGAAATAACATGATATAGAAACAGCAAAATATTCTATAACTATAGAAGTGTTGCTTGTTGAATAAGGCAATGATAACTCAAATGAATTTTCTAAACATGTTTTATTGACTGAATACAGGAGCTGTGGTCTATGCGTATTTGCAAAAACCTAGCAACATATTCACTGTCAAACGTCATGAACCATGATAGGAAAAACTTCTCCTGTTCATTTCTAAGATAATCAAATAAAGCCTGCAGCAATCAGTAAGTCATAAAAAACGATACACTGTCTCAAACAAAACAAAGCAATTAAAAACGAGGGCACTTTATCCATGTCTGCAATTAGTCATCGGCCTTAGGGTTTTCCAAACCTCTGACCTTTTGAATAAGCCATCAAGAAAACTTCTTTGAAGTCTGCTTCAGTTTTCATATGCTCAACTGGAATTGTAATCGTTCTTCCACAAGCACCCACTATAGTGAAGCAGATTGAGTGCAGGGGATTCCTGCTCGTACATTCATGATAGAAAAAAACACCTCTATTCTTGGCCTGGGACCTGATAAGGGTTTGCTCCTTAAGCCAGTGAGCCAGCCCATTAAATGAGGGACACTAACTGCAGCAGATTGAAACTTCTCAGTTGACTTCTCTGTCGTTGAACTTGATTTAAAATCTTCATAATTCCATGCAAGTGCAACTTCAGAAGCTAACACTTGCTTATCTTCAAATGCAAATATCGTGCCGTGCATAAAATCCATTACTTGTTCTTCTATCAATCGTTTTGATGAACCTTCCGAAGAAAACTGTGGCTTCAGAATGGAGAACAGGTAATTGGCATCAACAGCGTCAACACGGGCAGGCATAGCAGCAGTTTCTGCTTGATGAGATCTCCAAGACCAAACAACTGGAACCCAAGCATGAACTCGCTCATGTAAAGCCTGCGCCGTGCCACAAAGCTAACTTTCAACGACTGTATGATGTCATCTGTGTGCTTAGAATCTATAACCCCTGTGTAATCATTTTCAATAATGAAATCTGAATAAATTTTGCAATTCTCAGTAATTTCACGCAAAAGATATACTTCACTTGTTATTAAGTGGTTGTCATTGTCACACATTGTCACACATATCAACGACATCCTTGAACATAGCTTCATAAGTGCAACATTCCATAAATTTAGGTGCTGGTCCTCCTTGAGCTAAGGATGTTGCAATAATCTCACCACATATGCGATGTTTGCTATTTTGTACATGATTTGAAGAATTGATAGGAGTACCATTGGGAAATGAAATATCTCTTTACTAATTACATCATGACAATTTTCCATGAACTCCGCAGAAATTGCACCTGAGTCTATGCCCTCTTTACCAGCATAATGGACCATTAAACGATTGGTTGGCTTGGATTTGCTTGATTCTCTTCGCAATAGACTGATTATTGGAGATAATGGCGCAGCTCCTCTTGAAACAACAAAAAACTGTGCATCATTGTTTACTTTCTAGGAAAGTTCCTTTAAAACATCTTCCTGGCTTTCTACATGGCTAAACTGCTGAGTGCTTTCCTGCTGATCAGATTTGTTATCAATAGATTCATTGCTCTGATGGGGTCAGTGATTGAAATTGATCCCCTGCAGTTTGTGGTGCCTTAAAAGATACATTGTTGTCTGTGCAGTTTTGTGTCTGTTCTGGAATCTCATCGAATTGTGGGACGATGAATCCATCTCTAAAAAATCGGCTTGGTGAATTGTCCAATTCAGTTTCTTCAATCTCCTGCATATTTTCAGAAGCAATGAAATCTTTTTCTTCACACAGATAAAAGGTTATGCGTTTGTAATCTTTTCCGACTTCTGTTTTATATTTCTCCAAATCAAAGAAGTCTTTCTTGTTACCTGTGCATAAATCTTAAGACACTTTTAATGTCTAGCTGATAACCTTGTTACAAAACTTATTAAAACTCAAAGTATTTAGAAAACTTGGAACTGAAAAAGTTTGATTATTAGAATACTCATTTTAGTTATATGCACTGCTGTTATTGATTATATCGAAGAAAGGCAAAGGCTATAATGTTGGAAAGTCATCTCTCTATTCAGCTGCAATTAACATCACATTTTTACCTTATCATTAAAATTACAGACTATAAAAACATGATAATAAATTATTTTCAGGCATGAGAAGTGCTTCTGTGCCATCCTCATACAGCATAACATAATTTCTATCACCATCAAATTTCCTATCAAACGCTATTCACTTAGAAACAGCTTTCTCGCGAATTTCCATGTACCTTGAAGACTTTTTGACAGTGATGGGTAATCTTTTCCCATGAACATTCTTCAGCTCTGTATCATCAAATTTTTTATGCCAATACTAATTGTAACTTCTTCATTCTGCTGAAGCTTCTGTTTCTTCTTTGAGCGTAACTTGTTAGCATCTTTTTTTGCTGCCTTGCATTTCTGTTGAACGAAACTGTCATACGTCATAATCTTTTTCTGTTTCGGCAATACTGGCCTGTCAAATGACAATGGTTTTTCCCCTCAGCTGCACTTGCTTGTGGTCTTTCTTTTGCCGTGGCACCAGGAGCCCAATCAACCGGACCATACTTTACTTGATCATCATTACAATTCCAGCAGTACTTCACATCTTTCCTCACTCTCACGGAACACATACTGCAAAACCTTGAAATAAGAAATGTGTAAGTTTACATGACACAAAGTAAACAGGTTCACGGTACAGATCGCGATCCAATATGTGTGCCGTCTAAACACTCGATTGCCATCGCGATCCCTTAAAAAAGTTTTATTCCTAAGAAACTGCTAAGAAACTTTCAGTACCAAATTGTCCAAAAATTAAGAAACTGGGAAACTTCGATTAAAAAATCTCAGTTTCTCCCTATAAAAAACAGTGTATGAATTCTCCCTATAAAAAAAAAACAGTGTATAAATTTGATGTTGGGGTCGTATTCGAAGGGAGGGCTTATTCAATAAAATGGGCTTATAGTTCAATATTTCCAGTGTGTTTTGACAGATCAATTCAATTCAATTTCAATTAACTAATAATGACTTACTACACAGTAAGGACTGTCGTCATACAAATAAGATATTAAAAAATTAGAACAGAGGAGAGAAAAAATATAACTCAGCTGCTTGCCAAAAGCGAATGGCTGATAATTGGTTGCATTGATAGTAAAACCTGTCAGCCCAGCAATAGCTTTTTTAGTGTTTGGTTAGTTGAAAGATGCATTATGGACAATAATAAATTCATAAGGCCTTATTCGAGAGGCGGATAATACGTAGATGGGGGCCTATTCGAGGATTAGCGAACCAATAATCAATACAGGGTGGGTTACTATGCTTGATGTGGTGGTAGTTTTGTGCAGTGTGCTGGATAATGACTACCACAGGGGGTTATTAAGCTTGAATGCCTGACGAAGAAATACCAGTGATGACTAAAATATGACCAATTGACAATTGTTTTCATTTTCGCCTTTGATCGAGAGTGATTCCTGTGATGCTGGCCTACACCTAGCTATAATTAACTGCTCGTAACATCTTATTCAAACAATATTATTTTCTTACAATTATTTTTATTCCTTGCAGCATGTATGTTTTATTGATTAATTATTTAAATAATTAAGCTACTTACCTTGTTTCTTCTGGCCACTCTGACATATTTGCATGTGAAGTGAAGGAACCACGATACATTCAATACATTAGAACGTAAGACACTTCCGCCGTGTTTTCAAAGACTTCCGCCATGACGACACAAACTTCCGCCTTGACTTTTGCCGTGGGTTTTCAAAACTGAAAGGTTTTCAAAGGCAGAAGTTCGAAATTCCAACTGGTGGGCCCGAGAGGACTAAACGTCCCACAGTCACTGAAAAATTTTCTATTTTTCATTGAAAAATCGCTAAATTTCCAACAAAATTGAAAGAGCCCCCCCAAAGCCCCCATAATTTCTGCCACTGAATACAGTTCATCTCATAAGTAGCTAAGCATTTTACTTAGATTAAACAATTATTTAATAAATTATTTTGAATTATTAAACAAAACCTACAGACCTTCATTCTTTCCTGTCCTGAATTGCAATATCTATATGCAGGTTAATAAGAAAAAAAGAGGCCCACAGAAGTGTGACTTCATCACAAACATGGGAAAAAGAAATGAATTTGATAAAAGAAATAGGAAACAATTGTCGAACAATGCAAGTGTTTTCTAGTAGATATGTCGTCCAAGCCCTGCCTGCTAAAAAACTTTGTTTTTGTATAGTGCATTTCATGAATGCCTGTTGTGAAAGATGAAACAATGGGGTAGTAGAAAACCTGGGCTTATTGCCATTGCCTCTCGCATCATGTTGTTCAAATAACTGCAGGTTTAAATCCCATCTGGGTTCTATTCCCCCACTGGCAATCATCAGCTACAATAGATGACAGCTGATAGAGACCAGTTTGTCTCGAGAAAAGTGAACAAACTCCGAAGTAAACCAAATGTTTAAAAATTTGTAAAGACACATGCTCTTTTAGCCCTTTCTCAAATGATGGTACATGATGTTCTTTGCTTTTTAGCTTGATCTTTGGTTTCAAGGAACGAGGATGCCTGTGGTAGCCTTCATTTTAGATGAAGCTAAAGACAAGGGCCCATTTATAAGATATGCTGGTGAGCTGATATGACAGTTGATTTAACATAGTAGAAGAATGAGTTGCAAAAATCAGATATTTTCCCTTGCAAATAAATCATTTTATATTTGAAAGTTCACACCAGTTTTTCACCATGGCAGGATTTCCATATTTCGAAGATTTTTATGCAGACATAGATGTATGTGACAAATTTTTTGAAATGTGCAAAAGAGAGGCTACAGAGAGCTGAGGCAGACAAAGGCATGGCTGGGCCTGATTTTGATGATGAAGAGGTGGGAAATAACCAAAAGTGTGGAGGTATGAGTTGTAATGAATATGCAGTAAATCTACATGTAATTTATAATTAAAATACCATTTGCCCATGTTCACATGTATAGGTGTGTACAAATTAGCTAGATCGAATTTTAATATTTTTTATCTTGCTGCCTTTTCAGATATTGAAGACAATGCAGCAAGAATGGTCCTCCATGAAAATGTCTTCTTGCTCGAGATTAGCGCAAAGCTTTATCTAATTGGTCAGCTTGTCAAGGGTAAGTATGTGTGTTAAGATTCTTTCAAAAGTTTTAAAGGTGTGGCATTAATATTCAACTTATAATAATTCCAGTCATTGCAATACTGCAGGGAAGAGCGAAATCATCATTTGACTTACTTGACTTACCTGACAGACAATGGAAATGGCGTGGCGTGGAAGTCACTTCGAAATAAAAAGTCAGAGACAACTTGTTATGATGGATCTCTTGTCTCGTGCATAAATGAAGAACACAACCAGCTGCAATAGGTAGTTTGAATTGCAAAACGTAGTGAATCATCGAATCTTTCAAAGCTATTTCCATTTTCTGAGAGCTATGTCAATGACCTACGCAGCCATCATCAATCGGTGAGTGCAGCTTTTGAACTTAGTGGCCACCGTCGTTATCTGCATTGCTGCGTGTCTTGAAATTTAGCAGTTTGTAGCACACTGTCCACTGTGTACAGTGGGAACAAGTAAACCTGTACCAGCGAATTCCAGTCTTGAGAAAAGTCTTCCTGGCGGACAATCCTGTGTCTACGTTACTTGGTACATCACATCAGAGAGGATGGAAATCCTGTGCGATGATACTATATTCATGAGTCGGGTTGCTTGCGAATGCAGGCCAAACTTGATGCTTACTCCATCTGAAGCTAAGTGTTGGCACACGTGACATAAAATTGAAAAGAAAAGTGTGTGAAGCCGGCCGAGGGAAAGTGATCGTTTTGCTGGACTCTGTACAGTAGTGACACAAGCTCAGTCAGGGTAGTGGCTAGCGAAACATACTTGAGAGCTGGCGACCTTTTCTTGACAAGACAGGGGGGCTTGGTGCAATGCAGTGTCTGGTTGATAGAACAATGTAGGTAGGGGAAAAAACATGCTGCGGATATACTAGTGCTTCCAGCGTGATCTAGATATCAACTACTCAGAAAAAACAACCAAGACGCAGAAAACCTGCTCAAATATGTAGAAAAATAAACATGAAACTGTATGTGAGGTCATGTGACCACATCTAGCCAAACCCATCACTTAATCACTTAGTAACAAGCATACTCTGAAAAAGCATACTCTGTTCAATATTCAAAAGATTTAGTAGCTTCAGCTGTCTAGGTACAGGGTGTTTCCGCTTTTTCTCACAATTTTGAAATTTTGTACAAATCGAATTCCTAATCTTATTCCTATTTGTTTCAATCTAGCACTGGCTGGAAGAAAAAAGTGGATGGAGAGCAATAGACCATCCCGGTGGCCTCTACCACATTTTGGTACTCCAAACGCTGGCCAAACAAGATTGACTGCTTCTACAGCTGACGTAGTTATTCAGGCTTGTCACGATTTTTTGCTTGGGCAAAATAATGATGATGACGATAACAAAAATGATAATGATATCGATAATGATAATGGTAAGGATAATGATGCTACAGAAAGGGAATGTGAGGGGAGCGTTGTTGTGATGTTTGATGGAGGACATGTTGAGGAGACAGAAATTGTTGACGAAAGATCTGCTGTTCCTAACCCTGAAATTATGTGTGAGGTTGGTAAATTTTACTGTTCTTGCTTTCGACCTTTTTAACACGTTTCTAATCATGTAGCATGCTATCATGCTATATTTTGCTATATCATGCTACCTGTTACCTTTTTATCTCTTTACATCTGCTGCAACATGTCTGTTAGCAATTCTGTTATATTTTGCATTTCTGAACTTCAGCAGCCCAGTTTTTGTGTGTGCGTAGCATATAAGTTGCCATGTGTTATTATCATTATATTTTACAATAGTTTTTTGTATTTACTTATTTTCTTTTATATTTTTTTGTGTTTATTTATCATGCTTATTATATTCATATATTTTTACGATCAACATTGGATTAGAAAGTGTGGTGGAATATACAGTAGTTAGCAGAGAAGTCCCTGTCTCCATGTATTTTTTTCTCTGAATTTATGAACCTTCTGATGATCTTATTATGTTTATGATTATGATTATATTTATATTACTATTACTTTTTATTATATATCATTATATATTATTTTATTATATTTCTTTTCTATGTTTAGGGCATAGTGACTATTCTTGCTTCTTAACTAGAATTTTTGATGGACTCCACAAGATGCAGAATCTTTCCTGGATTCAGTTCCGACAGATGCTGATGCTGATACACTGCATCAACTTGTTAATCTGCTGTCACTGACGATGCCAATGAAAGATGACCCAGCTGAGATCGATATTGATGCATGGTACACAGTTTTAGTGTCATATTTTTTTCATTTTTATTTCATTCTATACATTGTATTTAAGTATATTATATGTCGTTCATGATAAACCTTGTGATCGGCGATGAAAGAAAGCAGTTATCCTAAGGGTTTCTGCAGAAGCATTGGTCTGCTAACTCGTAACCCATATTAGCGTTTCCAATAAAGTTCCTGTAAATCTTTTAAGACAATTGATGTAGAATACGAATTAACCCTGAACGGATTATCATGTCCATTTGGTTTGATCTTGTGTCTGATTTGACCAAGGGCAGCTGATATTATAGGCATCTTTATGCAATCCCAAAAGAAACTGACCTGAGCCTTAAGTAAGTCCTTGAACATTTTATTACTTGAAACTTGGATCTATATGAAAACTTATGGCTATCACCTTTAGAATGGAACGGAACTTACTAACTTAACATCTAGTTCCTCATTTCCATTGGCCTTTACTTGTTTTTTGCCTCTAGGTTTCGACACTAGGTTCCTGCAAAAAGGAAAGAGGCATTCGAGCCAATGGTTGTTTAGCAGGATGGAAACAGTTTCTTTCAAGCTGCTTTGGTTTCCATTCATGGAAATCCCAGGTTTTTTCCAACAATAAAACTGCTGTGCTGAAAATACTGTTTGGACAGACTCGATTCTGTGATTGCAAAGGTAACTTCGATTTGACATGTTTTTTTATCGATCATGATAAACCTTGTGATCAGCGATGAAAGAAAGCAGTTAACCTAAGGGTTTCTGCAGAAGCATTGCTCTGCTAACTCGTAACCAATATTAGCGTTTCCAACTATGTTCCTCTAAATCTTTTAAGACAATTGATGTGGAACACGAATTAACCCTGAATTATCATGTCCATTTGGTTTGATCTTATGTTTGATTTGACCAACAGCTGTCCAACGGCAGCTAACATTATGTATTTGATATCACAGATGTATTTGATATTTTAGGGAAACTGCAGATAATGTGATTTACACGCATGTTAAGGCCCCAAGTCACTTCTATGAACTGTTTTTTTTTCAGCTGAAGAAGCTCAAGCCCAATGAGAGTACGTTGCTAGAGCTCTTGAACTGCGGGAAAGACAATACGAAGTCCGTAGAACAACTAATTAAAAATGAAGTACGCAAAGACCGTGAAACCTGTAAGTATTTAAACATTCTTTTTTATGATTTCAATCCGGGTGTGTTCAAGGCTTAGTTTAGTTGCTTTTTCAGCACCATGCAACACTACCTTCCATAATGGTGTCAATTCATTTTGAGGTAACAGTCACCACTCATCAGTCATCTTTGGGAGGTCACCACCAGTCATTTTTATGTTTCCATTTGTCCCTGTAACGTCAAAATTAATTATGGGACGGTGTCATTTTACGTAATCACCTGAATCACAGATAGCAAGGTTTTTGCACACTGGAATTTGAAATTTATGCTACCTAGCCTAGGTTTCAACCGAAGACCATCAGCATAAATGGCGCAACTGCTAAGCAGTTTCCTAAAATTTATACCATTTGTATAGAATCTAAATTTTGATTTAAATTTTTAAATTTTCAGTAAGTTACCAGTTTTCAACAACCTATGTAAGTAAATAATATTTTGCACTCAACTGTGGTAGCTTGTTGATGTATTTGTGGTGTAACGGGTGCATCATTCTCTTAAGATGAGAATAGGTCCAGGTTCGAATCCTGGCAAATGCGCTTACCTCATGAATGTGCAATGTTATCTTGTTGTCCTACAATATCTTTATCCAGTGACTAGTCGCATTTATTTAGCATTTCGAAGATGTCTATTATTAGCTACATGTATATATTTTCGATATTTCAAAAGTTTTAATCAAGCAGACACAATACACCAGAGTGGGCAATTTTACCTGGTTAATTGTTATTTTTTTAAATTTAATTTCAGCCATTCTTCACTTGGTACTTTTATCGGAAGCCTTAGGTGTAACTGTAAAATGCCATTCCATTAACGCCAAAATGTCAAGGAAGATCGAGCATCCCCACCAAATTGCGAACAGTGATCTATTGTGGGCCAATGACCCTGACAATGCAGACAGCAGCCACATTTGTCTGTTGATTCAGTCAAGTGAACCACTTTCCAGAAGATACGGGCAATTTTGTGCTGCTACTGTAATATGCGCAACAGAAACAAGTGTGGCAATTGGAGAAAAGATCGAATGCTGCCATTGCCTTTAGGTATATCACCTTGTATGCCTGGGGTTAAAGGAAAAAGAAAATTTACCACTACTGTGGTCTTGCTGTTGCACTTAACGCAGAAGAAAATTCTTAGGTATGGTGTATCAATTCATTTTATTTCATGTTAATAAAACTCGTTAATGGGCGGAACGAAAATAGACAACATATGAAGCCACTTAATCCCCAAAGAGCTTTGAGAACCTTATGAACTAGACACATATAGTAAGGTTGCCACAGTAAGGCAATACAACAGCAGTTTTTTGTCGGATTTCAATGTATCTGGGATCTTGAAAAATGTACAGAAGAGCAATGCACATTATGGGAAGATTTAAATTCAATAACCTAGATTCAATAACATAAAGTCATTAGCCTACTTTTCACTACTTATACCTTGGCCCTCTCGCTCAACATTGAATTTTCCATAAATTTTAGGACTCAGAAATATGATTTCAATAAATTGCCTCAAATGATTCAAAAGTACAAATCA
>JAADKT020030564.1:0-11031 GCA_011763395.2 Chrysaora chesapeakei
GAATCCTTAATCCAAGTCTCCTCGGCCTCTTTTAGCTCTTCTGCACTCAAAGCTAATATGCTACGTTTCTCTTTCTTGCACCTAGCATTCTTTATAAACCTCTTCACATATGCAGTTATTCTTAGAAGTTTACTGAGGGTACTGAATCTCTTTATATCGATTACATTACTTGCTCTCAATCTCCCTTCAGTAGCTGTCAACATTACACATGCTTTCCTTCTTTCTTCGGCTGTATCTACAGATTCTTCTCCTAAAAATTTGCTCGGCCACGCACTTTCCCCCTCTCTTAACCATCTTGGACCTCCCCACCATAATGCATTCTCTTTCAATTCACATGCACTAGAGCCTCTCGATCCAATATCTGCAGGGTTTTCCACCCCTGCAACATGTCCCCATTCCTCTTTGCGAGTTAGTCTCCGGATCTCATTTACACGATGTTGCACAAAGTTCTTCCATTCGCCTTGGTTATAAATCCAGAATAAGGCAGTTTTACTGTCTAACCAGTATCTAATTGCATCAATTTTCATTTGTGAACTCAAGGCTCTCTTCACTGTTTCCACCAGTGTAACCAAGATGCGGGCAGACATAAGCTCTAATCTAGGGATGGTTAATGATTTCAATGGAGCTACCCTAGTTATTGCACATAGCAATCTTGTATAGACCCCTTTAGTAGTATGACAAACAAGAAAGATCATTGCACAGTAAGCGTACTTACTTGCATCACCAAACCCATGAAGCGTTGTATTGATTATTTCACCTTCAATATCACCGAGTGTGCACCTGGGAAGAGAAATCTTATTAGCAGTTTTCAAGTCTTCCAGCCATGCGTTCCATTTTCTAAGTTTGTCCTCTGGGAGTTGGTCATCCCAATTCAATTTGTCCTTGCAGAGCTCCTGAAAGAGAACTTTAGCTGTTACTAAAACTGGGCTTATCAGTCCTAATGGATCAAATAAGGTGGCTAGTTTGCTCAGTATTCCACACTTGGTGGCGGTTACACTCTTGTCGACTGCAGTTGTTTGAACATCGAACTCTAAGGTATCCTTATCACTATCCCACGGGATTCCCAGTATTTTGGTCCTACCTCCATTATCTTTGGATAGCCCCAAGGTCTCCTTAGCATAACTGCAATCATCTTGCAAGCCTTCTCCTTCTTTCAGATCCACCTCTCTTTCCCTCTCTGCAATTTGCTCTCCTAGCTCTTTGTCGTTCGTCTTCCATTTCCTCAGCTTGAAACCTCCCTCTAACATTCTCTGTTTTGCTTTCTTATATAGGGTGTGTGCTTCTTGCTTATCCTTGCAGCTGGTTACAAGGTCATCCACAAAGAATCCCTGTATCATATCTCTCACAAATTCTGGATCATCTTCCTGATATTGCTGCAAGTGATGACGTATCACTGCATTTAGCAAGAATGGTGAGCTAGAAACACCAAACACAAATCGATTGAATCGAAAGACCACTATTTCTGGTTCAGAATCATTCACATTTCTCACCCACAAAAATCTAAGACAGTCACGGTCTTCTGGGTGGATTTCGATATTCAGAAATGCTTTCTCCACATCACCCACCAGTACTACCTTATTTTTTCTAAACCTCAAGAGTATGTCAAAGATCAGAGGTGTCAATGCAGGACCTTTATGCAAGCAATTATTCAATGAGATGCTTGTACTCTTGTATTTGCAGGAAGCATCGTAAACAACCCGTACTTTTGTGGTCTCGACATTCTCTCTAATAACAGCCTGATGAGGCAAGTAAGAGACCTTGTTATTGGTTTCCAGTTCTGAAACCTCTTCAATAATATTAGCATCTCTTTGCTCTACAATGATATCATCATACTTCTTGAGAATAGCAGGAGTTTGCTTCAGTTTCTTTAGCTGGCTTCTTAATCGCGCCTTACTATTTAAATAGTTTAGAGGTATGGGTCCATGTCCGACCTTCCATGGCAACCCCACTGAGTACCTAGAACCTGTAAAAGGATGTTATCAATTACATTCTTGTGAACCTCATCTTTCTCTCTTATACCAAGGGAGTCAAGATCCCAAAGCATATGCAGGCTTTCATCTAACTCTTGGTTCTTTCTAGGTGTAAACTGAGCAATATGGTTTACATTAACAACTTTATCTAGAAGCAATTTCTCACCTTTCATTGGTCCAGAGAGTATCCATCCAAGGGTGGTCTTGACAGCCACAGGCTCTCCAGGCCCCCCTCGTATAGATTCTCCCTCTTGAAAACTCCAAAGATAATCTGATCCACAAAGGATGTCAACCTCAAGCTCTTCTTTATCCCTGCAAACGTCTGAAAAGAATATCTTATTCAAATGCACAAAATCTTTCTTAATTCGCTCCGCATGTAGATTAGAAATTGTAGAAATTTCATCTACTTCATATGCTTCAATAGCCACAGACTTTCCCTGAAACAAAGGATCTAAAACAAGCTTATACACATCTCTAACAGCTACATCAGCATTACTTTGACCAAAAGCCTTATTTCCTAGCTCTTCCTCTCTCTCAGGTCTTATTCCTAGTTTACCAATGGCCTTCTTACTCACAAAGGATCTCTGCGCTCCACTATCAAACATTACTCTCATCGTCTTCCCGTTCACCAAGGCCAAGGCTGTTTGGAGGGCAACTTTCTCAGAGCCAGCCGTAGTTCCTACCCAGGACGTAGCGTGGACATTTAGGGTGAACGCACTTGGTTTAGGCTGCTGCATTTCCTTAGTTAAGGGAGCTGAGGCAAGCTTACTAACTCCATCGCTTACCTTAGAGCATATGGCAGTATGATGTTTACCATTGCATGTCTTACAACGATTCCTATATCTGCAAGTAAATGAACTATGGCCTACTTTTAAACAAACAAAACATTTCCCAGACTTTACAAGAGCGTTCTTACGATCTTCAGGCTTCGCAATTTCTTTACATTCTTCTGACTTGCGATTCTTCTTGTCACAGAAAAGGCACTTTTCTTCTTCTCTTGTCGCAAGCAATGCAGAAGACGTAAAATTCCCACTGTTGTTTTGAGGTCTACCATTAGGCCGTTTCTCCATACGATCTTGTGTGATCTGCTGTCCAAAGATTGGCACGTGACTTTCTCTGACGTCAAGCTCTTTTTCCATAGCAACAATGAGGTCATCGACATTCCATTCTTGGTGGTTATTTCCGAATCTGATCAAGTTGTATCGTATCGCTTCAGGGAGTTTCTCCATCAAGGCAGGGACGACAATTGACGAATAGGAATTTTTATTTACCCCAAGTGCCTCTAAGCTTCTAAAGTGTGATTCTATTTTATCATGCATTGATCTTAAACGAGTGACGTTCTTATCACTGAAGATAGGTTGCAGCTTTAACATTTCGTTAATATGAGCCCTTTGAATAAGAGATGGTTTTGCATACCTTTTTTTCAAGATTTCGATTGCTGATTGATAATCTGCGTCCGTTAGTGGCAGTCCTGAAATAACACTTCTTGCTGGCTCTTCTAAAAAGCTTCACAGAGATTTGAACTTATCGACATTAGCCAATTCAGAATCATCGTGTATTGCTGACTGGAATCCGTCCCAGAACTCTTGCCACTCGGCCACGTCTCCCGAAAATTTCTTTAACTCCAGCGTTGGTAGCTTCGCTTTCACTCTTCTCGGGCTTGGCTTTTGTTCTTCACTTCTTACCGACGATGCAGCTGAGGCTATACTGGTCAGGCTGGGCAGGCTAGATAGGCTTTCTTGCGATTCACTTTTTCTCAAACCACTCTGACTGTTCTAATCACTCAAAATTGCAAAACTTTCTCCAGTCAAGCGTTCTTCAAGGCAAATTTGTACGTAGGTTGTTTTTTCACGAATTTCGTTTGCATCTTTCGCTTCGTTTTCGCAATCTTCCTCTTCTACTTCATTTTCAATCATCGTATCCAAAATTTCTTCGTCCAAGACTTTCAGTGCATTGAAATTTTCTTGCAGACTTTTAGCCCATTGCTTTAATTGTCTTCTATCGATTTCTTCTGAGTCTTGCTTCTCACTTTCCTGAATTTTGTTCGACAATCTCGTCAGGTTTCCTCTCAGTGTTTTTCTCTTCTTCTTTAGGTTTTTTATTTTGTCTACTTCCATTTCTACGCGTACTATATCCGATTTCGGTGGGCCATGTGTTGGGGACTCTTAGCCCCTCTGATTCTTAAATATAGTAAACGAGAACAGACAACGAATAACAGACAATCTGTTGCTAGCATAAAACCTTCATTTTTGTTTCTCACGAGTTCTAAAATTGCTCTACTCGATACGAGAATCCTACTAGTCTGCTGCATCAAAACATAGGGATTACAAATTACACAATTAACAAATATGCAATATGTTCCATATAAGGCTTGCTAACGTATTTTTCGGTAGATACAAAGAAATAAAAACCAATCAAATTTATAACATAACAAAAGGTAACACACCTAAAACGTATAAGGAAACTCTAAGCATTACAAGCGAAAAACATCATGAGTCAATTTCCTTTTCTCAACCTCACGACGAGGTAATTACGTCAATAGAAAAAAGAAAACAAATACATATAAATTCCTATATGTGAGTCATGAAACTCTAAGGTAACCGACTGGCTTGCCGCGCGTTGGGTTTGCTAACAGAAATGATCTTCAAGGGACGTCCACGGGCTGCTATAAATCTCTTGAAGCTGGCCAGGAATTCTTGTGTGACCATGTCAGGTAACACTTCTAAATGCAAACCGCGGGTCAAACTGCAAGTATAGAGAATAATGTAAGCTTTATGGTTACCTGTTCCTCTGTTGTAGTGAATTGGTCCGGTGAAATCGATGCCAACTACATCAAATGGAATATTTCCTTCAGTTCTTTCCTTTGGCAGATTTCCTGGAGGTGGATCAGGCATTGCTGTAGCTTGAAACCTTTTATATCCATGACATTGTTTAATAACTTTCTTTGTGATGCTTCGAAGTTTTGATATCCAGTAACTTTCTCTGACTTTTGACATTGACAACGAGACTCTCCCATGCAGCGTGCCAGAATGTGCCCATTCTACTAACTTTTCTGAGATGATGTGACCATGTGGTAGGTAAATAGGGAAAAAACTCCTTGGATGCGTCCAATGCATTCGTACTTACCATCGCTATTTTTCTGCAGATTGAGTTTCTCTCTGTTGTTGTCGGTGTTCCTGTTGGTGTCTGCGTCATCTTGTGCTTTCTTTATCAGGAAATTCTTTTGCTGCATGAATTTTTCGGTCATTAAAGGACCTGCCCGTCTTTGTTGCTCCTTGCAGTTATCTGCAAATCTCTTGATCCAGGCAAGTATTCTCAAAAATTGTCAAACTTTTTTCTCTCGAGAAGTTTATCTATGTCATCTGGTTCCTTTGCAATGTCTGTCTGCATAATTTGCTTCATTAGTTGCTTCTCTGATTCAGACTCACTTGATTGTTGACAAACTATCATTGGTGGCCACTCCTCTAAAGATTTCAGCCATGTAGGCCCTTTCATCCAGAGTTCCTTTACTTGTAGATTCGTCTCCCTATGGCAGCTGGGTTAGCATCTGTAGATACATGACTCTCCAGGCCATGTTTTTCCCGTTGATCTTCTTGACCCTATTTGCAAAGAATTGTTTGTATTTCCCAGCTCCTTGTATCCAATAAATACAAACGGTGGAATCTGTCCAGACGTTAACAGAGACCACTGGATACTGATTCAAAACTTTGACAGTGGTCTCAAGCAGATTACATGTCATATGACAACTGACGAGCTTCAATCGTGGAATAGTTAGGTCTCTTGTAGCAAGTCTCGACTTTGCCTGATTGATAGTATCTTTCTGTCGTACAACAGCATAAACTACAGCAGAGCACCCGAGAATGCTTGCGTCAGCAAAGCCATGCATCTCGATAGCTGTGATTTGCTGTTGATGCAGTGCTATAGTTCTTGCAACTGTTCATTCACTTTGTAGGTTCTTTAACCGTTTAATCCATCGCTTTTTGATGTCGTTGGGTAGTATTGCATCCCACGACAACTTTCTCTCGCAAATGTCGCGAAAGATAAGTTTTGGCAGTAAGTAAAGTTTGGACTGCCATCCCTATTGGATCGTTAATCTTTCCAATTGTGGTCGAAACAACTCGCTTTGTTGGCGGTTCATTACACTCGGAGAAGGTAATAGATAAGGTATCCTTGACTTTATCCCAAGTTAGTCCAAGTAGCTTGGTTTCTGTAGGCTTCGTTCCGAAACTCTCTTTTGCAAATGTTCACTCACAATCGTTACTTGATTGCCCGTCTAGTTGTGGCTCATTGCAATGCCACTTGTGCAGCTCAAATCCACCTTTCTGTAGGATTTCGATGGCAGATTCTTTAAGAGATTCGACTTGCTCTACACTGTCTCCTCTACACTGTCACCTCTTTCTGATGAAAACAACCGTTGGACCATTCGCGAAGCGTTATTAGTCACCGCCTACTAGCACTTCGGGATTTGAGCAAAAGTTGTTTGAAGCTGTGTGTAACTCCGTAACTTTACGAAGAAGTTCTTTGCGATGAATTTCAAAACATAATGATGTCTTGTATTTAAACTTTGCTGTATTGGACATTTATAAGACGTTTGGTGTTTATAAATCTTTCTGAAAAGCTGAAAGTGACAAGTTCTTTGCTGCCTGTGGCCGGGGCCTAACTCTTGCGTAGGCCCGATTAACTGGTGGATGCTGACCATTCATATAAAATTTATACGACTTCATATACCTGACCATTTATATGCTGACCATTGAACACTGCTGCTTGTACAGTCAATTCGTCAGCAAAAACTTTCAATCGAAACTAAAGTGCAATTAAATTAGTTGAACTTTTTTCTCCATCTAGACAGCATCATCTGGTATTTGGTGTATGTAACTTTTTTTATCACTTGACTGGGAGGAGTATCTTCATATATTTTTACTTTGTTAGCTCCTTGGATGTTTTATTTTCTTTTGATCTCTCTAAGGAAAAGTGCTACAGACTAATAGGTTGATTGATATATCCTAGATGCATAGATAGATGCAAAGCTTTTTACTGTACTGCTTTTATTTATAAGTTTGTTGTTTATAAATAGCCTTTCTTTTGCATAACTCTCAAATTATCCCCAGTAAGTAGTCTTGCTTGATCAAGGAAAGGCTTGAAATGTAGGGTTTGATATTTTCTTGGTACTGGACTTGCAGTATTCATTGGTTTCAAAGTATGCATCCACCAGTACTGTGTTCATCTTAATCCACAAGCAAGCTGTGTCGTTTGCTACCAGTTTCAGTTTTCAGATTTAATTTTTATGACCAAATACTGAGTTAATGTACATTTAATTAAACCATAAAACTAAACCAAGGCATGATAAAGAAGGTGCAAAGTTAAGGATGGCTTGCTAACTGTTCACCAAATCAGGTCAAGTTCGTGTTCTTTTCTCTTAAGTAGCGCTAAAAAATAATCTGACAATAATCATAGATGTCACATTATTAGGATCAACACTTCCTGTTTTCAGTTTGTAAACATTGACCAAAAGACGGCTTTGGGGAAGGTTGATAAAAATATTTTGATTTTTGCTGCCCTAGATTGATTTCAAAGCATTTAAATGGTTGAGCAAATGTTTCTAGTTTCTAAAGAAAGACTTAAATTGAAAGAAAATAAAAACAGCATAAACTTTCAAAAATTTGTGACTACTAGGCACAAACATTTACTGGTAGTAAATCCTTCATAAACTACCTATACATAGCTGTTAGGGCTACTTTATAACATGGACAATTTATTTGAGGAGGTATTGTAATTATTTATACTGATTTAGTTAAATGCATGTAATCTTTTTTTTGTTCTTTGTTGTGCACAGGGACACTGGGTGCACCCTCTTCTGATAAACCAAGTAGTAGGCTACTATCTAGTCTAGATGCCCAGAAATAAACAACTCGCTTTGGAAAATCCATGTCGTGCTTGTTTCTATTCTTGACATGGCTTCAATTCATCACAAAAGTGCTTTTCGTAAGGTAGAACTCCGGTAAACCACCCTTACTCCAACAAGCATTTTCGTGGAGCAACCAAGCACACATTCGCCATTTTGTTTTGCAAAGAAAGTGATCGCGCGACGCAAACCAGCCGTGTACACAAGGCGCGACTATATTAAAACAATGAAATTAGCATTTGACCAATCAGCTCTGGTTGGCAGTTTTTGCCAACCGGAGCTGATTGGTTAATAAACAATAGGAAGACAAAAAACTTACAGCTTTGGTTCGTTTGAAAAAGAGGCCCGTACAAGCTTTCGTTCATTGTTGCGCAGACTCTACTCTTTCGGTTAGATGAGTGCACGCAGGCTAGGATATTCTTGCTCAAATTTCTCCAAATGTTGTTCTAATGTCCCTCCTAAGAGAAAAGGACTAGCTCCCAATCCGAAAAGCACTCTGGTTACTCTGTAGATGACTGGTTTTCTACTTTCCATATCTTGAATCCAGAAAAAGCAAGTCCATTGAAAGTCCATCAAAATTCCCCACAGTAATAATCTATTTACTTGTTCAGTTGTTGAGATGAAAAACGATTATTTCTTCCTTCATTCTACGCATGCGTGGTGTTAAAACGAGGCTTGCTTTAAATTAGTGTTAAACGAGATTATCTGCTAAAAATAAAGTAAAACAGAACCGTCACGAGCTTATGACGTCACGCCACTGCGTCAGAATCCGCTGACGTTCCTGTGCCAGAATCCGCGTGCGCAAGACCCCAACGTCCCCCTCCTACTGATTATGCAGTGAGAGGCAATCTTTGTTTAACCGATCTTTCAGTAATTGTGCTCGAGGGTCAATCCACTCACTGAGATCTCGTACGCTCGATGTTTGTGTTTTCTTTCTGCCTTGTGCTGTTCATCCTACTGTTTTGTCCCAAGTTTTCTCATAATACTCGATAATTTTTCCTAGTTTATCAATGCATTTGGTTTTTTTGTTTGTTCATTCTGTACTGAATACAGGCATTTCGAGATTGTTTAGGTAAAGTTAAGAACGGCAAAACATAACAGTGGGAAAGATTTTTTGTATGCTGGAAATGCATGAGCTTCTTAAAGCAAAATCAGAGTTTATTCATCATCAAACTTCCAACTACCCATTCAGTCAAATTCAATCAAATTTAATATTTTTGTTCACTTTATGAATTCGCTTTGATTTGTTCACAGCATAGTCGATAGAAAGGAGGACTATCAACTTTGTTCACAGCTATTCACTGTGTTTTCACACATTCTGTTTCCATCGTTAAGGGAGAGCTGCTCCGGGGTAAATTGCAAGTATTACAGGCGCCTGTCACGAGTATATTGAACTGAAATCATTAATGATGGTTCTGTAGTGGCAAGTAATTCGCATTGAACAAGATTTTTTGTAAAAGAATGTGATAGACAGCCCCCTATTATTAGTGCCAGCAAAATGACGCCAGTTAAATGGTTTAGGTCTTTTGTTCTGATTGGTCATCATCATCATCATCATCATCATCATCATTAATTTATTTGCTGTAGGCTATTTGCAGAGATAGCTGAATTACAGCTTATTTAGGCCTACTTACTAAAAATTTTAAATAAATCTAAAAAAAAGAAATTCAAAATTATACTGTATCTTCTACAAGACCATAAGCATAAGATAAAACAATCGGACCTTCCTAATGAGGGCGGAAGTGACGAACGCCACACAGAAAAGGATGACCTGGACGCCGCGCGAGGGAGCCCCCAGACGCATACACCCGACCGCTGTCGCCACTGGGAAACGATCCGCCGAGTTCCACCGCAGTCCAGTGCCTGCATCGTGAGTGGGTCATCTCACCCAACGAACCCGCAACTCCAAATAACAGCAGGGCTCACGAGAACGCCCGTTAGACATTCATCCTGTTAGAAACCCAACTTTTTGAATATATTTTTTGCAGAGCCTACAGTTTCATTTATCATTATTCCAGCAATTAATTCGTCTTTTGAAAATAGGAAGGATGTTTCATTGTTTTATTACTTATGGTAATAACTTCCACAGTTTATTTCCACAGTAGGCTATGGTTTTAACTCCAAAGGAGGTGGTTTGCACCTTTTGGAGTTGAGCATCAGTGCCATGCCTTAGACATTATATAGTTTTATATCGCACCTTTAGGCTTTCGATATATGTACTCAGGGTTTTTACGAAAAACCCCATAAAAATGTTTTCAGAGCACCTTCAGGGGTTTCATATCGCACCTTTAGGGGTTTGATATATGTACTCAGGGTTTTTTGCCAAAAATAGGTTTCTCAGAGCACCTTCAGGGGTGTTATATCCAACCGTTTTGGTTTCAATATACCGGGGGTTTTACCAGAAACCGTAGAGCAGAAGAGGGTTTTCAAGCATGAAAACCTATTAGCTAATAACCAAAAAATTTATTATTTAAACATGTGTAACATTTAACGTATGTAAACTTATCTGCTGTTGAAACACTAAACGATTTACAACATAAATAAATTAAACGGTTACAATTAGATACAAGCAACATAGTAGCTATTTATTTCAAGGGACAATTTACTCCTGGAAAATTGGCAGTAAGATTCGTACGATTTTAAAAAAAACAAGTCTAGAAATTCTTGAGTTTTAAAGGAAATATGTAGCCACGCTTTTTAAAGAGTGAAATGGCCCTGTGAAATGTGACTCGAGCTTAATACAAAATTTGAAAAGGGGGCAAAATTTTGTTCAATGTAGCAGCTTCTCTACGCCAAATACAGTTGACCATGGTATCCAAATTATAGTTAATCTTAAGTTGACAAGCAGAGATTCATAACTTGTTTAACTTTCTGTCGTTAACGAAGTTGAAGAAGTCCCGTCAGCCTTGATTGTACTTCACGTTCAGAGTCTCTAAAAATATGACTGAAACATTATCACATCCTATACTTGAAAGTTCCTTTAAGCGAATCTTCAATGTATGCTTGCATGTAAAATCAGCGATAGTCCTACAAACACATCTTCATCTTCTAGAACTGCAGTCCAATACCAGTCCAATGCATACCTACAAAAAAAAACAAAACACTCCTTTAATTCAATATTTCTAGTTTTTAAGACACTGCACACAAATCATCATTAAA
>JAADKT020030675.1:0-11029 GCA_011763395.2 Chrysaora chesapeakei
CTCTAGCAATGATTTATCTGGATTCATTTTTAGAATAAGTCTTATCCAACTTCAATAGCATTTTCGTCCGATGGAAAGCAGTTCGTAACAATGGGAACAGATAGAAAGGTACGTGAATAGATTGCGATAGATTCTCATTTTCATTTCGTTTCTTTCTTGTCTTGTCCCGTCCTGTCATTTCCTCTCTTGTCCTCTCCTCTCCTGTCTTGTCTTGTCTTGTCTTGTCTTGTCTTGTCTTGTCTTGTCCTGGCTTTTCTTGTCTTGTCTTGTCTTGTCATTTCTTCTCCTGTCCTCTCCTCTCCTCTCCTGTCTTGTCTTGTCTTGTCTTGTCCTGTCTTGTCTTGTCTTGTCTTGTCTTATTTTAGCTTTTCTTCTTATTTCATGCCTTGTCTTGTCCTGGCTTGTCTTGTCTTGCCTTGTCTTGTCTTGTCTTGCCTTGTCTTGTCTTGTCTTGTCTTGTCTTATTTTGGCTTGTCTTTTCTTTTTATTTCATGCCTTGTCCTGTTCTATCTTTTCTTGTCTTGTCTTTTCTTATTTTTGCTTGTCTTATTTTGGCTTGTCTTGTCTTGTCTTATTTTGGCTTGGTTTGTCTTGTCCTGTCCTGTTGTTGTCCTTCATGTTGTTTCTTTCTTGTCTTGTTCTTTCTTGCCTTGCCTGGTTTTATGTCTTATTTAATGGCTTGTTTAATGCCTTGTGGTTATGCATGCTTGTTAGGCTTTTAAAAAGAATGTTCTTCATAAGGCGGGAGTTTATCGTATCTTTTTTATCGGTAACTTTGTTTATTTTGTATGTTCTTGAACCGTTCCGTTGTTAATAAATGTCCTTTATCAGTCCACTTGTTTTAAAAATTTATGTTATCTTCCTTCACCTGTTGCTATTTCATTATCTTATTCCAAATCCTAACTCAATTCAAGCTAAGTGCGTTTAGCAAAACATCTCGGATGGTTTTAATGTCGGACAAAAGGGTGTTGCCAGAAGGGGAAAGTTCTTTTTAAGGGCTAATCAGGGCTATCGTTTATATTTCTCATATCGAAAATATGTCCCCCCCCGTTTTCTTGTCTATAGTGTGTTCAAGCCAGGAGATACATAGGATGGATACCATGATTATGAGAAATACAGCACTGTGTAGTAAACAAACAGGGCGTGTGCTTCTAAACCAATTCTTTTTTGGTAGCCTTCTTTTTTCGGAATGTGTGTTTTTCAAAGCCAGTCTTCTGAAACGGCAAGTTTTGGATCTCTCTAAAACTTTCTGTCATCAAAAGCAAAAGGTTTCCGAGAGATTCACGGTTTGAAGTTCGAACGCGACTTCCATTTTACCAGTTGCCAGGAGACATTCAACGAATGGGCCTGTGGACGAGGCAAGCATGACTTTTGGCGCAAAAAGATTCAGATTTCCAAGCATTCTGTTTTCAAAATTTGGAAGGTTTTGGAGGTTAAGAAGAACTTGCCCACAGTATACTTTTAGAAATTACTTTCTTGAAGGAAGGGCTTTGTCGTATCTTATTTATCTGCAAATGTTTTTTTCATTTATCTTATATGTTTTTGAAACAGTTCAGTTGTTTGCAAATCACCCATGCTCTTATCTATCAGTTTTGTATTATCAAACTTCCGTGTTATCTTCCTTGGCCATCTGCTATTTTGTTATCTACGTTCCAAATCCTGACTCAATCTTAACTATTTTCAATGCGTTCCGCAAAACACCGAGGACGGTTTTTTACCCTAACATTTACTTTTACCCCTTCATTTAGATGAAAATCTGTGCCCCATTCTCTCCAGACCTCCTTTGTCCGAAAATTTATGGTCCGAAGACGGTCCAGCCGACACTTTTTTGAGTGACCTCTTTTTTTCGAATAGAAACCGTTGAATTTTTTTCTGCCTTCCTTCAAGGGAGGGCTGCTTCAATCTTAATTAGTGATGGCATATTTCACAAATTTTGCGACGTAAACGAGAATGATCCAAACAAATTTCAGCTTTTTGTAGCCACTTGACAACCTCAAATTGGAACAGAGACCCTGGACAGGACAAGAGAAGACAAAACAAAACAAGACAAGACACGACACGACACGACACGACAAGAAAGACAAGACAATATTAGAAACAGCACGACGAGACAAGACAAGATAAGACAAGATAGCCCACTCTAGGGGACCAAAACCCTCACTCCTGCATTAAATAAAAATAGAATTGTATTCTAATTTTAATAAATCTCTATCTATCTTTAAAAATATTGTGTGTAACAAAAAAGCTTATTCGAATGTGGCTTATAGGTGGTGAAGCCGACTGGTCAAGGCGCCCTGCTCACGATCATAAGATCGTGGATTCGAGTCTCGTTGGGACCACTTTCCGCAAACCTACACTGCACTCAGTTGTCCATCCTTCACATGTCGTCGTTAATTGAGTACCCAGATTTTTTGGTTAATAACTGAAAGTGTCCCCAATTAGTAGAAATGCTTAAGTACCTTGACACTTAAATAAAGTCATTTTTCTAACGATTTTTCCTTAAAACCAGGTGCGTCTTCTATCCATAGGCAGCTTTTATTTGAGACAATACGTTAGTAAGGCCCCGTCTACACGGATGCGTTTTCAAATGAAAACGCAATGATTTCTTGGCGTTTTCACCTCCCGTCTACACGATACCAGTAAGTCTGCGACTGAAAACGCAAACTTTTGAAAACGGTTTCCAGAGTGGATTCTTTTGAAAACCCAACTTTTTGAAAACGCAATTTTCCTGTGTAGACACTGAAAACGCAAACATTTGAAAACGATGCAACAACAACAACAATAACTTTCGGTGGTTAATTAGAATTGAGGTTCAAAATTTTAAGTTAGGAAACGTGACATCTTGTTCGAGAGATGAACAGGCAGTTGGGTTGTCTTTGAAAAAAAAAAATCTTGACGAATCAAAAAAAAGCTGCTGATTTTCGTTCAAAAACACCATTAATTCCATTTCCAGAAGCAGAAGCATTGGGTTTGACGAAACACCTTTTGGTCCCCCGCGAAAACCGACAGCAACAACAGTTTGCCTGCCCGACCTAGTGCGCATGCGAGATTTCCGTGTAGTGCCAGGCTTCTTTCAGCACGGTCAAGTCAGAGGCTCGTTCATCTCTCGAAAAAATCATCGTTTCGGTGTGGACAATGAAAACGTTCTAAAAACGCTCGTGAAGACGCAAAGCTTTTGATACGTTTTCATTGAGCTGAAAACGCAACTTATTGAAAACGTATCCGTTGTAGACGTAGCCTTTATTGTGCTATTATACATTTATTACAACTTTTATTTTCATAATTTTAGGTCCGAGTGTTCAGATTCTTGACTGGCAAGAAGAGCAGAGTTTTCGACGAAAAACTTCAAATATTCAGTGAAATGCAACAGGTGCAAACACAAATTGTTTTCGTAATTTCTCAGCACTATAATTCTTGGTTCGAGAATACACCAAGGTCGCTGAAGTTAACAAACTAGCAAGTCCAATACATTCAGCTATGACTCTTAAGCTGGCCGCAAAACGTGGCAACAAGTTGGCCAACATGTTGGCACGGTTTGCGATAGATGTTGGCCTAATAAACAACACGTTGTTGTCGAAAATATGTTGGCCACATTGTTGAACATGTTTAAAAATGATGGCCAACATTTTCGTCAATTTGACCAAAATTAATAAGTTGGTACGGTTTGCTATGTCTCGCCAACATGTTCGCACAACATTTTCAATTTCGATTGTTATTTCGGAGACCCTTAAATGAGTAATAGATTTAAGCTGGCGGTTTGAGATGGAACACGAGATTTTTTCTCCTTTACTGTTTGCGCCCGCCTTTAGCGCTTCAACTGAGGGCTAGTTCACTTCTTTGAAATATCCTACGTACGTGCCCAAGAAATTTTGCCTGAAGCCACTTTAAGTTGATAGAAATGTTGTGAAATTAGTAAACATATCTCTGCTAAAAGAAAAATTTCATAGGTGCGCATTTTTGAAGAGGGAAAGGCCCCTTGCTTTGAAGCTTTTATTTATGACCCGACCCAATTTTCACATCAAATATGGGATGCTTCCATACCACATTTTGTGGATGTTGTCTTGGGTCCCTGCTAGAAAGGGGGGAGTGGTTGAATCTGTAGTATTCGTTTTGGCAAATAAAGAACAAAATATGTTAAATAATTTATAAAGCCTCCACTCTCTAATTAGCCCCTCTCTCTGATGCGTCCTCCCTTGGACGTACAAAATGAAATAGGCCCTCCCCCGAGGTTAAATAGGGCTTTTACGATAGTCATAGGCTGACGAAATGACATGACGAGATCTCGAAAAACCATTTCTTTGACGTTCTGTTTAGTCTAACTTTAGAATATCTATGTTGAAATGGGGACATTTCATGGGCTAATGTTTGTCATGGGCTAATGTTTGGTGTGGGGACAGTGAGTATTAGTTGATATAAAAGAAACAAACTGAACTGTGAATGGCTTTTAGCATCAACAGCATTACTGGTATATTTTAATGTTTTGTCTTGTTTAGCTATCTATGTGTAAATATATTTATGTTTACAGGAGAAACAAATTCTACCGAATATGGAATTTGGTAAGCGAATGGCAACAGAAAGAGAAATTGAAAAGGCCGATGCTTTACATAATGCAAATGCAGGTATGTAGCCATTCTCATCCTAGACTTATTACATTATTCTCTGCTCTCTGTCTCAAGCTGTTACGACTTATTACACGAGTCGTAACTATCTATTGAGTCTATCTTGGATGCTCATTCTACGACTCCTCTAATTTTTCAGCAGAAAAACTGGTCAAAACCGTTGAGCCTCGTTTCCGGGAAAGCAAAAGGCGCAATTTAAAGGGAAAGCTGCCAAGGAGCGTGAAGCTCCTTGAAAGCTGCAAACATGTAGACTCACTACAAAAGTCGTTGATTCGCTCCCAGATTCCCACACAAAACAGCCCGCTCATACTGAGCTGCCTCCATCAACAACAGCAACAACTATTTTTTTTATTAATTGCATTTTTTTGAATGAATTGAATTGAGGTGAAGGCCGCGAAAACTACAACTCATGTAGTAAGTCTAACCAATCTCAGTAATAGCTGTAAGGCTGTTGTTCTTGTTGCTGTTGCTGTTAGCGAAGAGTGGGACTCATGTAATAAGTCTAGGCTGCAATATCAACAGCAGACGTATTACACTAGTCTAAATTGTCACACCTGCCAAATTAAAACATTGTTGTTGTTAGAAGCCTGCTCAAACTGTAGCGAATTGATGTGGTTGTTTGTCTAGATTTATGAGTGGAACCTGAGTCGTAAGTCTACAATAACAGCAGCCTAAAAACCTTCAATTTGGCTTTGCTTTTTCATCAACAACATCAACAAATCAAAGGGTCGCTTGAACTTTTGTGGGGTCCTGGGTGGTGAATAGTTCCAGCTGTTTTGGCTGTGGAGGAGCGAAACCTAACGACTCTTGTAATAAATTAAGGTGTAAGATGAATTGATGTGTTTGGTATTTAGCGCAAGTCTAGGATCGCAGAAGTAGATGAACTAACGAGTCTTCAAGCTTGGCTGTGCCGCTACAGTTGTTAGGGCTCGATTCCCAACCTCTCTAAGCTTTTGAAACCACGATATGAGATAATAGCTGTATTTTTCATGAATGTGGAACACTAGAATATAGATTTTTCCACCAATGGCATGCCACGATAGATTGGATTCGAACCTGGACTGCATGACCAGAGAGCCAACGACGTTTCAATTGAGCCATAAAGCTCAATGAAATCGCTAAGTAACTCTCCGAGTCATACAGCTTAAGGGTCTCCTCCCGTTTGACAATTGTGTTTCAGCTATGTTGAACCTTCTCCAACGCATTACAAATTTATGTATATTTGTCCTGAATGGCGAACACCCGGATGGATTTTTCCACAAGAGATATACCACGATACATGGGATTCGAACCTGGACTACCTGGACTGCATGGCCAGAGAGCCAATGACGTTTCAATTGAGCTATAGAGCCCAATGAAATCGCCGATTCTCTGCAAATCATACTGCTCAAGAATACTCTCCTCCCAACTGACTTTTTGTGTTTCGGCCATGTTGAGCCTTCTTCAGCACCTTTAAATATTTGTAAATATTTGTCATAAATATCAAACGCAAGGATAGATTTTTCCACAAGTGGCATACCATAATAGATGGAATTAAAACCTGGACTGTATGACCATTCTTATATAGTTGCTTATATGAGCTCAAAATTTTCTTTATACTTATTCTTATACTTATTTCTTTTAGTTTTTGATGATAGTGGTTATTTCATTTTGTATGCGACAATGATTGGAATCAAAGGTAAGGAAGAATTTCTCTTTACAACCGGTTAATCTTGACATTTTCTAAACCTGCAATTCTAATTAACGTTTTCATTGGTGCATCTTTGCAATGCCCTGGCGATCAAACATTGTTCGTCAAGGAAAATTGAAAATGATTGACCAACAATGTTTGGTCGTTTGGCCAGGGCCTAAAGATTTGAATTCAAATATAGAAATTCAAGTTTCTAACACTGATGGAATGAAGTTTTCAAAACGCGTGCTTTTTGTAAAGGTTTTTTCTCACGTTTCTCGCTGTTTTGACAAATTTTGTCGCGAAATCAACTCTGACCAATCTACGTATTTGGCGTAGAAAGTACGCTTGCTAGCTGCATCATTCCCACACATTTAATTGATGAACTCCAACATGTGATTTACATGTGCTGTTTGACCTACAATCTTGGCAAAAATGCTGGGACTTTTCAAGCCTCAACGGTTGATTATCACACATGCTACCTCCACACCCCCGAAATCAATGTTGAGAGGGTGCTGATCGTCATTGATTCGAAGCTCAATCAAGTGTCGATGTTCAACACCAACATTGAGTCTGGGGGGAGGGTGGTTGTGATGAAATAGCTATTCTGATTTCAATGGCTTTCCACGAAATCGACATTTCTTGCTTAGAGTCCCAGCTATTTTTGCCAGGATTGTAGATCTAAAATAAGGTGAAATATGTATTCTCCTGACTTGGAGCTTTCGATTGATATATGCCAAATCATGAAGTCATCACGATGACGTCATCACCGAAGAAACTTCTTATTTTAACAAAAAATTTTGTGTGGAAACTGTACTTATATACTAGAAATCCTTATGGCAATCCCTGGGAAATTCTTTTGTTTTAATGTTCGCTTTTGAGAAACTTTTAGGTATGTCCACACACAAGCGGATTTGTAAAAAAAATCTATCCAAGGGTAACTATGCCACTCATAACGACTATGACTATTTTCTATATTTCCAGTCGTCAACATTCATACAAATAGGTGCGTGAAGATTCTTGGAAAGGTAAGGATCAAGCGAGGATTTATCATTTTCTAGACATGCCGGGGAATAAGTTGTTTCTAGCGTCGAGTTTTTGCTAGCGTTATGTTCGGCAAAATGCGTTGTATCAGTTGTTATACTGATACTGATACAGTGCCGTGCCGATACAGTGCCTTGCGGAAACAGGGCCGTGCCGATATAGTGCTGTGCCGATACAGTGCCGTGCCGATACAGTGCCGTGCGGAAACAGGGCCGTGCCGATACAGTGCTGTGCCGATACAGTGCCGTGCCGATACAGTGCCGTGCCGATACAGTGTCGTGCTGGAGGTTTCTCTGGCTAAAAAACAAACGGCAACTTTGCATTTTTACTGGCACATTTGCGCCCACGGCTTAAATGGAGATTAACGAGCAGGTCTCATGATTAGTTCCTCTCAGCCATGTGCTTAGCATTCAGCCCAAGTAGCACTGATGTGGACGCGCTACTTCACTGTCAAGTAACCAACCGTTAATCAATTTTAAATACTATGTGGTGTCTTTCTTTTCATGGTCATGGGCCTTGGTAATATCAGGAATGGTTTCAAGAAAAGTCAATTATCTGGGGAGTTGCAAAGTCAGTTTCCATCCAGAATACCAATGAGAAAACAACGCCCGAAATTAGGCCATGCGGTCCTGTAGGCCAAACATCTTATGGTGGCGGACAAGTATTCGTATACTGTATTGAGTTTAGCCTAATACGATCCCAAATACTGCCAACCTTGTGCATGTTATTGTCTCATTTGCCTGCCTTAGAGATGGCCACACGTTAATTTAACGTAACACACAACTCATGTGAGTTATGGAACCGGCTTCCAATTCTTGATTGTTTGCAGTGATAAAAATAGATTTTATCTTTAGTATAGTGTAAGTTCTTTTTTTTAAGTTTTTCGGTCTTTTACATATAGGTCCCTTTTTAATGTGTTTCTTCATAAAAAACTGTATGTATTCTACCGTAAATCGTTGTTAATTACCTTGTTTGGTAATAGACCATTTCAACTAAGGGCCTCGTTTTCGAAAAAATTTTAAATCAAGTTATGGAGAAATTTCGACTTCAGACTCGAATTCAGCACCTTCTTTTTAGTGTTGAAGCAAAGTTTTATGCTTCTAGTCCTTAAGATATTGATTTTATAGTTGTTAAAAGTTTGAACTTCTATAAAGGATTTGACCGTGAAAAATCGCTGCGGGTGAAATTTTTCACCCTCAATCATTTTACACGGTCAAATCCCTTATAAATTTTCAAACTTTTAATCGCTATAGAATCAACATCGTAAGGGCTAGAAGCGTAAAAATTTGCCTCAACACTAAAAAGAAGGTGCTGAATTCGAATCTGAAGTCGAAATGCCTCTTTGGCTTAATTTTAAATGTTTTTGAAAACGAGGCCCTTAGTTGAAATGGTCTATTCATTTTAGAATGAAAACGTCAGATTCTTGAATATAGCACTTTATCAAGAGAAGTCACTTGAGGACCGTGCTGCAATGACCCTTGTATGTATTCTTATTTTATTAATGTTTCTGTACACATCGCTTTTTACTGCATTTCTCACAAAAATTTCAGTGGTGAGCCAAAACTCGGTAAGGTCAAACGATATGCCCCTCCAATCTTGCTGCAAACCCTTATGTAGCTAAGAGCTAACAAGTTCAGAAGTTCCATTTTTTGTTTAATTTGTGCAACTTTTCATGAGACTATTCCTTAGACTCACGACACGAGTCTTTAGTTTACGCTCCCCTTATTTTGATTTGTCACTTTAACAAAGCTCCACACTGAGCGATTGTAGAAAACAACAACAACAACATCGAGCGAGGTAGTTGGACTTATGTAGTGAGTCTAACTATTCCTACCTTTTACCCGTAGAATTTTAAGATCTCCAGATGAATAAGTCATCTGGAGCTTATTATATAAAAGGAATTTTGGGATGGAGGCTTATTCAACGGGATGACTACTGGAGGGAGGGGCCTTACAGTTTAGCGGCTTCCGCAAGCAATAATGTTTTTAACAGAAAAACAGACAAAAATATACAATCTTTTTTTTGGTATGAAACCAAGATTTTTTTCAGTACTGAAAGTATTTTAGCCAATATTGATCTCAGTACTGAGTTTCTTACAAACGGGTTTCTTATAAAAAAAAGTGTGTGTAGTAAATAATCAGCTTCTATCAAACAGCTGATAAGCCGATGGCTTATTATTGATCGAATTGTTAACGAAACCATTAGTACTATCCCTTTCAGCGTTTTAATTAGTTGAAAAGGGAAGATACTATTATACATTAGGTGGAAAGAAACAATTGTAAGGCTTTCCAATACATAGTTATGCAGGGGGGCTTATAAGACTTGCTCCCAAAGTTCTTAACTTTCGCTCACATAGTGTGGTTGTTCGCTGCATTCAAATTGAACACCCAGCAATTCAATTCAATATCGATTACAACGACTCATGTAGTAAGTCTACGTGCTTATTCGAGGATTAACAGCAGTGACTTATTTGATGTTTGTGACGCATGTTACGGTTTTATATTGACAGGAAATGGCTGCTGCCTCGAATTCAACTTCAGACAAATCTATTGTTGATCCGACTCTTCTTTGCTGTGCTTACAAGAAAAACAGGTTTTACTTGTTTTCTAGAAGAGAACCAGATGAAGAATCAACGTAAGATTTTAGCGAGTGATTTTTTGATAGGTTTGAAAATGTATACCACAACCTTACAGATTTACCTAAATGTTTGTAGGTCAGTTGAAACGTTGTTGGCTCTCTGATCATGCAGTCCCGGTTCGAATCCCATATACTGTGGTATGGCACTTGTGGAAGAATCTTTGGGTGTCGGCTAAACTTTGAGTAGGGGTCTGTTGCTAGCATATTCATAATGGTACAGTTGGGTAGACTTATTTTTTACGAAAATGATACCCTTGGCTAGACCGACTACTACGAAATGATAGCTACCCTTGGCTAGATTCATTTCAAAGCCATTCGAGTCAACATGTTGATTAGTTTGAAGTCTGAAATTTCAAAGTTCGATTTGGTTCTTTCATTCACCAGTTATCAACAGAAATGGACAGGATGCAATGCGTACTTTCAAAGGCTACTCAAGCTCAAAGCATGACAATATCCTTGATCGAAATTGCCCTTGGGTAGATTAGAAGTCTGAAAAAGTATACACTTGAGCGTGGCACATCCCAAGGTACCTTTACTATGGAAGAGCCCCACCCCGTGCACGAGAGCGAAATTGCCTCTAATTGTCAGCATGTTTCTAGGATTTCTATGTTAAATATCCTTAAGATGCCCTTCTTAAGCATAGACTAATATATGTTTTTAGCTGACCCTTATGCTCGCTATATTCATGTTTTCTCTTATAGTGATCGAGATGTATTCAATGAAAAACCTTCAAGGGAGGAAATTATTGCGGCTACTCAAGTAAGCATACCAGCTAGATTTTATATGCATTTTTTGTTTCCTATTCATGTATGCGGATCCCTGTTTGTCGACGTTTTTTAAAATGTAAATCATTTGTGATTATTTAAGTATCTTACAATCAGACTTGCTTGATGCATGTGGGAGATGTCACAGGAGCGGGTTTTTTCGTTCTCACGGGCATGAAATCCAGTTTAGAACGAATCATTTCTAGGTAGTTTACGACATCTCTTAAAATCTTAGGCCTAGTTCATGCGTCGAAGTTATGCCACAGGGAATGAAAACCGGGCTATGAGAAATTTCA
>JAADKT020030786.1:0-11027 GCA_011763395.2 Chrysaora chesapeakei
GAACTGAAATATTCATTTTGGTCTACAGCACGTAGTAATGTAATAAACTGGATTGTTCTTGTGACATATATTTTTTACATATTCTACTTCCAGGTGAATTTTGGAATTTTGGTAAAAGTCTTGTGTACTGCGATGGACCATCATTCAAACGAAGGCAGATTAAAGTGAGTCTTTATTTATAACAATTACTTAAAGGGGAAACCTTTGAACAATTATTTGTAAGGAACACGTGTGTAAGGAACTCGAGGCTGGCTTAAGAATTTATGATTTTTTTCTAAGATAAAGACACCTGATACGAAGATATCTTGCATACGAAGCAGAGTGTTCCCAATTTTTTCCAAAAGCATCCCCATTTCTGTTTTAAGTGAAAAGCGTAATACAGGTTCAGAAAAAGCTTACATTAAAAGGTCGATTCGACAAAACAAATTATAATGAACTTTCAGCCTCAGTTCTGTAAAGCTATGGCTAAACTAGGAGACATTTCCCGGGCGACACTGTATTCGGCGTGTCTCCCAGGGTGGCTAAACATGTTGCGGAGACAAGAAATGTTTCTGTTGTCTCCCAGAAACTTTAGCGTGTCCCTTGCTACAAAGTGCAATTCACACTTAGAAAAGTTTCTCAGGCCTTTAATTTGTTTTGTAATCGATATCTGTATTATTGATCGAGGCATTTGGCTTAAATTTACAAACTCAAAATTGTTTGTTCTTTTAGAGTCTCTGCACGTCTAACCCTGTTGCTGCTACCAATTCTTGGACTCACTTGGGTGTTTGGCCTTTTTGCCATGAATGAAGAAACTGTTGTTTTCGAATATCTATTCACGTTTTTCAATTCTTGCCAAGTAAGTTTATGTCAGATTAACCATCTTAATCCCTATATTCAGTACCCTGGGGTATTTCATATAATTTTTGGTACAGGTATGTGCTGTCATCTTGTTATTTATTCTGTAAACATGGATATGATTTTAGCCAAATCTCCATTCGATAGGATGGGAAATTGAAAACTAAAAACTGCATTTTATGTGAGTCCAAGTAATGTATATCACGTCCAAGATGCAATGTCGAATAACAATATGTCCTAGTACCCGGTCAGTTTCTACATTATGGGTGGGAATGTCTGTGAAGTCTTAGCAGCGCATCCCCGTCTGTCCAAACCTAACCCAATGCTCAGTGTTGCTTAGGTAATGCTTTTAAGTCTAAGCAGCGTAACAGGTCATTTCTGAAGGATCAAACCTTGTTATCAGATCGATTCAAGTCCATGTGTTTCTTTTATATTGGTCAACGACCATACCCCTTAATTATACTCAGCAAGTCTTTAGCTTTTCCTTTGTCTTTCCTAAATAAAATTCACGTCTTTGATTATTTGACTTCTGAAACAACCGATAATCCCTGCGTAATTTTTTTTATCACAGGCATGTAGGCCGAGATGGCCCTTAACCTACATACATATACATTTAAATTTCAAGGGATTTTCAATATTTAAATTGTTTCTAAATAATTCAGTCCAGTTCAAGTTTAAACAAAAAATCAATAATCGAGTTATTTCTACATACTCTAATAATCTATATTTTTTCTTTGAGTAGAAACTAATAAAATCGAAGGAGAATAACGTTGAACTTGATGTTTTATCTGAATAATAGCTGGTGCAGATTTTTTACTCTTTTAGAAAAAGCATTGCAGATATATTTTGCTAAAATATTAATGCAAAAGTTGTCCTCTTGACTTATTAGCCATATATATAGATTATCATAGCTTAAAAGACTGGTGAATGGGAATTTGTTGCTGACTGCATCTAGCATCTCTTTTCTTTCATTGTAATATAGTGGACAAGTGAGGGCAAAGTGAATTTCATCTTCAATTCATTTGACCCTTGTGATTTGCAGTTAGGGTTAGGGGTAGGGTTAGGGTTAGGCTTAGGTTAGGGTTAGGGTTAGGGTTAGGGTTAGGGTAATGTACCCCAAAAATTGACTGAGAAAGCCTTTATAATAATTTATTAACTTAACTTAAAGCTTTTGTGTATCTTTGATACGAATTAACCATTCAATGTCTTTCGTTTTAGGGTATATTCATCTTCCTGTGCTATATTGCTCTGAACGCAGAGGTGAGTGGAAGGTTTCTATGATATTGCATTTCTCAGTCTGAGCGGAAACTCTACTTTTTAACGGAGTTTTAACTTTTTACACTATGGTCAAGAAAGAGAGTCTTCGAAACTATAGCCTGCATGAAGGCTTAGATTCTTCTCTCATAAATAATAGAATTTTCATCAAAAAGTGTTGGAGCCTGCACAATATCTAAAGCTATCGAACAGACTGCTTGTTAGAACCAATGACTATGTTAGAACTAGATTCCTAAGAAAGCTGGCATACGAGGGAGAATCATTCCCTGAAAAAGTATATTTGATTTTTCTTTCATTACTGAATATTCTATCAGTAGTTTGGTTAATTTGTAACAACTTCGGTCTGCTCTCCTTAATCTGCCGTAAAAATGCCATAGAATCCGTGAAAAAACTATAGCCAATAAGCCTAAAGTGCAATTGCAAAGGAAAGAACACTGTATGGGTGCCTATTTGTGGTGGATCCGGTTGTGTGGGTTTTGTTTTCCGATTTACCGGCATTCCTTTCACAAATTTAGCTACTTCATGAAAATTGTTATAACTGTCTCAAATACTCTTAAATGCTTGGTGCTCATATTCCTTTTCCCAGTGAAAGAGTTTTTTCCGGTTTTGTTGTTACATCTTTGTTTGGATTGAAGGGTACACTTTTAGTACTTTTTTCACTTATGTCTTTATCTATAGCTATCTTTTTATTTTAATTAGGTGAAGAATGAATATCAGAAATGGAGAGCAAAGAAAGAATATACCCAGTCACTTCAAATGAAAACAACATCTTCATCTGGAGGATCCGGTGATCGCCGAAGTAGATTAGGGACACAGAATGAGACAACACAGATGATTTCATGATTTTAAAGACAGAGAGCGATTATACTGTAAGGGCAAGGCCTGTTCATATGAGGTGAGATAGCCAACTGTGGTGGGATAGCCCACTGAGGTGGGACAGCTCACTGACCTCGGAAGATTTCAGCTTGTGTTGTGTGTTCATATGTTGAATCTTAGCCCGGCAAGGTGAGCCTAACGGTCATTTGAATTCAATGGCACAATTTAACGATGATAATTCACATTCTTTATTGGATTTGCGCTTGCATTTAATTGACAAATTGATCGCACCGTATAGTTGGCTCACTAGAGTTCGTTTATATAGGAAATTTTCCTCCCACTAAGGTTGGATCTCACCCGCACGGGAATTAAATTTCATCTAGGTGGAATAGCCCACCTCCCATATGACCGCATTCGTATTATCATGTACAGATGTCTGTGTCGACGAATCCCACGTCGCTGGGCTTTCCGGCCTTAATGGGCTATCCCCCCACATATGAACAGGGCCTAAGTCCCCGCTTTTAAGAAACAACAGCTTTGGATGCAGTCTATTGTTTAAAGCAATAAACCGTTGTCTTACCTATTGTTTCATTCTCCAGTACTCGCCTTCTTGGCAAACTGCCTTTTCAATCTTAAATAGAACTATCACCCGATAAAGTTAAAATTCATAATAAGTTATAACGATGAATTCTTAAATTTTATTTGTGCAGCTGTATCTTAAATATATATTTATTGAGTAGAATAAAGAACATTAATGTAAAATTGAATGCGGGATTTTTGTAAGAACAACCTTCTTAAGGCTAAGATGTTGAGTTAAGTCGCCGAAACGTCTCGCGTAACTACATACAGAACTTTCAGGGCTGCACTAGTTCCAAAAGTATCTTATTTTCGGACCTCTTGATTGAATTGTAGTACCAAAAGTTCCGGCTGCAGCGTTTTCACCCTAAAACACACCTTAAGCATATTTCTGAGAAGGTCTGAGAGTGAAAAAATAAGATCTGACTGAAAATGTAGCTTGTTCTTATAAATAACATTTTTTATACTAATTTTAATCCTAATTTTTTTTAGTTCCCTTCCTAGTTCTTCACTAAGGTTGGTTGTTCAGTTTTCTCGGTAGCTATTTTGTTCTCATTCATTTTATAAGATTAAATAATTTTTTTTGTTTAGGTTTAGCTTATTTTCATATTCCTTTCACTAATTATAATCAACGTAAATTTTTAGATTTTTAGTTTTTGTTTCAGAAGCGTTCTAGTTGTTATTCTGAAAATATTGAAAATAATCGCTAGCTTTGACCAGTTTGGGACAAACTGTTCGTCTTACTTTCACACAGACTACCCGACTATTGACTGATTCAATTTATAGACTGACTGATGCATGTTAATGTTATGGTAGCTAGGTTTGGAACTCCCCAAACCATACAAATCCGTCAGGGTTTGAACACAAGACATTGAGTTTGCGCTTGACACCACTTATTTCTGACGTAACATTTACTTAATGAAAGCCACAGGCTGGCTACCCTTCAGAAGAGGAAAGCTAAATTACAAACCAACTTCTTTTTCTCAGAAAATTTTTTATTTTAATCGTCTTTACATTTCAAATTTTCTTTGCTTATCCCTGGCCAAACCACTATGCAGCTACATAGAAATGCTTGGTAAACTGTCGAGACGGTAATGTTTTGCAGTAATGTTTTGATGGTGATTGATTTGGGAATGCTATTATGTACGGTAAAAACTCTATGAAACCCTCTCTTTAGCCCTCCCCCCCCCAAAGTTGCTTTCATACACGTTCTTTTTATAACTCTGAGTTGAGGCTGGCGTTCCTTAATTTTTCAACAAAATGGGGCTGAAGTTCCTTATATTGTTCCTTGTCGTGAGATATGTTTGAATACTAATTTTTACAGCAAATTCATATAAACTTGCTTCATTTTATAACTTTAAATATAAATGGAGTCTTTTTTGGAAGAACGATGGGAAATACATTGTTATTCTGCAATTTTTTGCGCAAATCGTCTTGTTCTTGAAAAAAATTATTCTTAGTTTTTCATCCGAGCCTCGGCAGTTCCTTAAAGTTCCTTAATGTTTTGGGAATTTTCAGCCTCGAGTTCCTTATAAAGGTGTTCCTTATAAAAAAACGTGTATAAGACACAACGTAAACAAGAATTTAGAATTTGCAATATTACACTCTCTACACAGGATTTACAATTTCTAAGTTAATCTGTTTGAGATTCATAACTTTCCTGGTTGTGCCATTAAACGTCTTAAGCCAAGAGCAGTCCTCAATATCGAGAAAGAAAGTGTTGTGTATGTTTGGGACAAACTGTGAGACCTATCATCTCTAGCCTCTATCAAGTTTTTTCGGCCACAAGTTCAATGCAGGTTCGGTTACCCAGAATCTATTGCACCTGCCGACAAGCATCGCATCACCCTCCAAATCAACGGTGCATCATTTGGCGGGAGCTGTAATTAAATTTCTGTTTTTGAAACATAATCGATATATTGTAGATTTAAAGTATTTATTTTCAGCTTAGTATAGATTTTTAATCGTAATTTCATCTTCAGGATAAATTGAGATTATCAAGAGCAATTATACTGTGTTACAAAATGTTTTTTAAGCCTCTATATTCTACTTTAGCGATTTTGGTTGCCTCAATTGTGTGCTTCGGCGTTTGGCTCTCGTTGCTCATGTGAGCGTCAACTGTCCTGCTACACACATAACCGTAAGCATAACAGGGCATTTTTTAACATACAAAGTGGTGGGGCAATTCCCCACCAGGCCCTCCAATCGCCCCATCAGTGGAACATTTTTGCCCCACCACTTTAATGCCCTTTCCATTCAGTGAATTTTGCTTGTATTTGCTTCCCTGCGTCTGAATTTCTAGAAAGACGTCTACACACAGAACAAGAACAAATCTTGGAAGCTATTAAGCAACTTATGAACACAAATTCAATGCCTGTGTTTGTAAAAGCAGGCATTTCCTTAGTAAAATGCCAGTTGCCTGGCAATGAGAGTGAATTTGCTGATAAGAGTTGCGAGCAATGGGACAAAATCAAAGATGTAGAATTTCTTCCAGAAGGAAGCGATGTTGGCTCTAATCTCTCAATTCGCTTGCGTAAGCTTATAGCAATAGCAACTGGGATTGTACATAAAGTTTTTGCTACGACCATGGGTTTATAACGCATTCGATGGAAACGGAGCGCATTGTCTCACACCGCAATATCTGCAGTTAGTCTGTAGATAAAGTTCCCTTTTCTCAAATGCCCCACCAGTGACAAATCCTTAAAAAATGCACTGAAGCATAAGAAAGTAAGAAAGTGCATTAGACTGTGTGATGGAAACGCTTACAGTATTGATAGAAGAGAAAAAATTTCATTGGGGATAATATAGATATAGTTTGGTTTATGAGTTTTTGAGGTTGGTAAGGGGGGGGGGGTCAGGATCACGAATCATGGGGATAAAAATGCTTGCCATTCACGTTTCACAAAAAAAGATAGTCAATCACGTTTCCTGATTAGAAAATAGGTATAGTCAATCGCGTTTCCCAAAATACTCTTTACCACCCTCGTTTTTGACTAGCCTTTCTTGTCTTGAGGTATCTGCTTGGTAAATATTGATTTTTCTCCGTTGTTTATTGCAATTTTGAAGTTTTGTACTACGCAAAAATAATTCATATTCATGAAACATTGTATTGTTTCAGTTCACGTCATAAAAGTCCATGTTACTTCCTCTGCGTCCACTACAACTGCGCATGCCTGAACCTGCTTCTATTTTTAGCGCCCACGTGGCGCATGCTTGCCTCCCACACTCAATGGCGGGAAGTTGAAGTTCGACGATCGGGCAGACGTTATCATTTAAACATGGCAGTTGAAACAAAGAACGATAAAGTAATCATAGCTGTTGATCCAGAAGATGATGTGATAAGCTTTACTTTGAAATTCATAGCGAGGGTTATTGGAGAGCATTTTTTTGAAATTGTGGATGGAGAGAAGATAGTTGTAGGCCAACAATCATCATCTGAGCCTAGGCCCATTACGAAAGACAATCGATCTTGTGACCTTCGAAGTACACAACCAAAGAATTGTAACTGCGAACCTGTAGAACAGTCGAACTCAAAACCTGATGTGGATGAATTGAGCCTCTTCAGATCGTGGGAAAATCTCTGTCATTACCCTGTTCTTCACTTGCCTTGTGACAGATTGATCTGTTACGCGGGTCTTTGCACAGTTGTGAGGCAGATGGTACATTATTCTAATAATACCGATCCCAAGTTGAAAGCTATAAGTCTCTTGGTGGGTGAATTTTTTCACTCTGATGAATAATACCCATGCTGTACCATTATAATGGCAATGGGCCTATCTAGTCAACTGTTGTACACTCCGACTCCAATATATCAACAATGTCCTTGTTATCTTGTGTATCTCAAAACCTCAACCCGAATTTCAGAAACCCTTGTGGGCAGGGGGTTCAAAACTTAATCATCCAAATTAGTGCATGCTATAACAGCAAGATAAAGCCATGAAACTTGACAACAAGGGGATAAGGCGTCTCTCATCTTTCCCAAGTGTGAAGGTGAAGTTGAAATGATGTATTTAGTGCCAGTAGTAGGTTAAATAAGTGAGACCTCAACCCTGGCTGGGACGCTACAGTAGCTGGGGCTTGAACCTCAACCTCACTGAGCTTCTGACACCATGAGCCAGCTGGATTAGGCCACTGCCTCACCAGCACCTTCACACAGCAGCAGTGTGTGTCACTGCTCTCCTTCTCTGTCTAAAAGATCCCAAAAAGGGTAGGAACTCTGGACAAGACAATCATGAGTTCAACTTGTAAAGCAGTAAGCAATTCCAACTATGTCAACTGAAGTGATTTGGAAGACCTTGTAAATCCAAGACACTAATAAGAAGAAATTGCTTTCCAGGGTGAAAATGAAACTTGCTTAAAGTCTTATTCAGAGGTAAGTTTGTGTGTTACACAAAAACAATTTTGCGAAATGTATCATCCAGAAACAATTTGTACTTGGCTGATTATAAGCAATTAATTAATGTCCATGAAATCCCATTCAGAAGCATTCTCTTTCAATTATTTGTTTTTAAGGTTAGCAACTGGACGAAATTCTGTGAATCTGATTTGCCAAGGGCAGCTAAAAGTATGCAAGATAAAGTAAAACAAAACAAAAATGAAAAAGGTGGTTGCTCAACTGATGCTGAACTAATACCGAATGATGTACAGCTCATTCTTGAGCAACTGGAACTGGAACTAAAAACAGCAAAGAACATAAAAAATAAAAGAAAATACCATGGAGCTGAGAAAAGAAAATGGATATTGAAATCAGTTCAAGAATCATTTGAAGGCCAATATTATGCAAATGAACTGCTGGATGAATATGTAAATAATATTATCAAAGATTCAAGCACCATGTGGAGTCCTTATCTTACTGGTTTTCAAATAACAGTGGCAGATTTAATTACAGCTAGCATTATATTTCAGATTCTTTGTAAGGTATGTAATACTGCCCTTGTTAAAGGTTTTCTCTGTTGCTTCTAAATTGTTGCATGGATGAGTTGCATATCAAGCCTTGCAAGCAAGCAACACTGATAGCACTAGCTTTCATGAGGGACAAGAACTAAATTTAGGTTAGTTTTAAAATATTAGCCACTGCTTGTCTGCAGTATTTTTGCAATGCAAAAGTTATTTAGTATCATACAAGAAGAAAGATAGGAATTCACAATACAGTGCTATGATTAAGCTGGAGGAGACTGTTCAAAGCATCAATTTAAGTGCCTTTATGCACCTACATGAATTGATTGATTGATTGATTGGTTTTTCTCCTGCAACTTTGGTACATCTTGCTGTGAAATTGCATATTGAGCAGAGTGTAGTTCCAGTTGTGCAAGACCAAAGAGATCTTATTCTAATACACAATGTTGTTTAGAAAGAATTGTACCAACTTCTATTACTATTATTCCACCTGCTATGCTTCTCCCAATTCTTTTAGTTCCATTGTTGCACAATACTTCAACTGTAGGATAGTTTTCCAAGAGAGTCAGTCCCAATGTCACTTTGTTGGTGCGTATGATCACGCCATGGCCCCTCATTTTTTAGCAGTACTCCTGTTGTCTTAATCTTAATTCAATCTGAGATAAAGTCACACCCACCATTACATTAGTGAGACAGAATGGAATCCAAGATCAAGAATTTCAATTGGTCTGGTAATTTTGAAGACTTTTTGGAAAAAGTTTATTTGCACTGAAAGGGAACAACACAAGAAGGTGGCATGGAACCTTCTAAGTCAGCCAGAAAGCTAAGCGTTTGACATTTTCACGAGACTAGAAGATGGAGATAATAAAAGCGCATGAAGTTGAAAAAGTGTTAAAAGATTTAAAAGAAGTGTTAAAAGATTCAAATCCATGATTTCATTATCACAAAACTGCACCAGTGCAGAAGACAAGCTGATGAATCAACTCAGTGGTATGCTTTCAAGGTCTTGAAGCTGATGAAGTTGGCAAATCCTCCGTTCAAAGATGTTTTTGTCAAAGGAATATACAAAGATCTTCACGTCAACAGCGCTAATCTAAAGATGCAGGGTCACATTGAATACGTTTTTCAATTTTGATTCACCAGATATATTGGCTAAAAGCTGGGATGCGTATCACAGGACATGAATCAAATCGTTTTAGGATTTCTACTATGCAATTCAAGGTGCAGAAACCAGATCGTCGTTGACATGATTACAAAGGCAAATGCCGCTTCACTTTATTTACGGGAGGTAATCACAGAAAAAAGACGTGCGAATACCGTGCAAAATCATCCATTCAGGGGTAAAAGAGGCCGGTAAAAGAGGCAACCAAGCAGAGGTAGCACAGCCAAGCTTTGAAAAATAAAAAGTACTACACATCCAAAAGTCAAAAACACCTTGTGAAAGAAAGCCCAATGACCTTTTGTCAAGTCTGTGGCAACAGAGTTCCAACTTATGATACAGACAGTGCCCTTAGTCCCAATGACTATTACTAGAATCAAAGCTCTCCAGTTTTGTGCTTACGGGTTCAAAAGTAGAGTTTTGGGTTTTGTACTCTCTAACCCTATTATTCGCCCACAGATTCATTTTAAAGAAAGCAATTTCAAATTTTCAACAACCAGAAGCAAGAAAAGAGCGCCAGGGATTCTTAGGTCTTGCAATAATTTATTGATCGTTTTTCACGACTTTTCAAGAAAAATTCTGGACCCTTCTATTATCTGACAAGTGGCGAATTACCTTTAACTTGGACCAACAACTGTTCCAAGAGCTATTGATTGTTAGATCTTGTGTTAAAATTTCAACACTTACAAAAAAAATTTTTGTTTAAGTAGAGGCTAGCCATTAGGCCTTGATGGGATTTTGTCACAAAAGACTTGGTCAAGAATCGGTGATGATGTGTGAATTGCACAGATGCAACTGTTTGAAATTCTATGGCATTGCTAGAGTCACAGTGAAATTGGTCTGCTTTTACAAAAGACGACTTTGCTCTTACTCTGCAATACGTCAGTGGCGTGTCTATTGAGATCAAACTCGTTTTTTTATCAGATCATATTTCATCAACTGCTCACCGATCGTGGTTCCAACGTCAGCTGTCAGATTATGTCAGCCTTGCAGCTTTGGGTTTAAAAGAGCTGCTATTTTGCATATCACAGTCGAGTGGACATAGTCCAGTTGGTCAATAATTTTGCGGAAAGAAACATTTGCAGATGTCATAAACAGTTCTTTTACATCTCTCATTGCCACAATGGGCAATCCATTTTACCCAGTGTAGTTTTCGCTTTAGAGCAAAGCAAAAGAAAAGCTACTGAATGTTCCCTGTTTAACATTATTTTTCAAATCCACTGAGTTGCCTCAAGACGTCTTATATCATGCTAAAGCTAGGCTTATGTCAACATTGTGCACAGCCAGAATTAGTCACCAACTGCTGGTCAGCATTTTTTTACCACAGATCTATTGCAACTGACTCGTCGACATGAGCGTTCTTGCAAGTAGTTCCTAGGTGACAGCAACTGGTTGGCGCAATGTTCCAGAAAGTTGCGCATGTTCTACTTCTGCAGTTTTTTGCCAAACGATTCCTGTCAGTCGCAGG
>JAADKT020030897.1:0-11024 GCA_011763395.2 Chrysaora chesapeakei
TATTGAGTACTCAATTTTCATCATCAGTTAAGGAATTTTCAGTACTGACCCTGAGCCGAACTTCCTTATAAAAAAAATGCGTGTATTCTGCAAATGGGTCCAAAAATCAATAGATTTAGCAAATTATTTGGGTGCACAGCTCCTATCCCCATTTCCTTCATTTCCTTTTACCAGCCTGGCAGGCCATAAATTCCTTTTACCATCGCTCCCCTGCCCGTGCCCCCCCCCCCCACCAAAAAGACCTTTCCCGTACCTGCTAAAGTATAGCGGTCCATGTAATTCAGAAGGTTGATAACTACAAGAACCACCAGGGTGACTTTAATTTTGAATGTTACTTTAGTTGCTGGAGGCATATTGCCTTGTCTTTCCACTTCTTGGGAACTATTACTTTGTTCTGAACTTTCTTCGCTTGACGATTGCCTTCGATCATGTGACGCCTCTTCTGGGACTTGATGCATTGTCTTTTTAGCTGTGTTGAAAGGCTGCTGGCGTGCTAGGCCAAAAAGCCTCAAATTGCTCGCCGGCTACAATAGCCAGCAGCAATAGTACTTATATAAACAACAGCCTCACAAGTTCATATCTATCACTCTAGCCTTGAAAATTAAGTGTCTTCTTTTATCTGCTGACAAAGTTGGTAAAAAGTGAGCAGAAAAACAGCGGCCTTCGAAGCTCGACTTGAATTGATGCAGAAAGAGAAGAGAAACCAAACCGAAACCGAAACGAGACCGAAAAAACTTATCACGTGACGTGATGTAGTTCTTGGAAAGATCGAGGTGAAACACTGCAGTAGAGCACCGCACATTGGCGCACAATCGAATGAAATTACTATAATCGTAAGGTGAAAATAGTAGGTTAACTAATCGAGACTTCATCCCTGTCTGTGACGCTACCATAGCTAGCTGGGCTGGGGCTCGAACCCCGTCCTCTCTGAGCTTGTGACACAACTCGCCAGCTTCATTCGCCCACCACGTTGCACTTCTTATTTTCGTATTTCACGATTTCATTATCGTATTATTTGCATAAACTATTTTTCCAACGGACTGGTTTATCTAATTTCTCGACAAACTGGGTTTCTCGGATTTTTCCAGGATTTTTCCAGGATTTTGCCGTGTCTTATCCTGTTGGGTTTTATCGGAGTTAATTTATTTGATTTCAGAGACGGGGTATTATTATGGCCAGGGTGGGGGCTGGAGAGAAAATGGTGTGGCAACTGGAAAATATTAGCAGCTTTCGGAGGGGTATCCAAAGAATTCTTGGACACAGGGGTAGGGGTAAGGAATCAAATTTATCTCTCTATCAATAATGAGATGGGGATAATTTTATTCTGAAAACGGGTGGGTTAAAGCCTTATTGAGGATTCTAGATATTTTGTCTACAGCCCCCATCATCGATCATTAATAAAGACCAGTCCCTAAATGAATGGTTGGAATTGAAAAAATGGAAGGCTGGAAAACGGATAGGAAAGGAAAAGAAAAGTATTTAGAACTGTATATTTCTATATATCATTCAACAAATAAATTATCTATCATCTAATGATTTGTGGTAATATTGAGATACCTTCACTCACATAAAATCTAATATTTTATTAATTCTTAAATTATAAAGATATGTGATGCATTACAAATAATCAGTTAATATGTAGTTCTATTTATGTACGAAACTTGAATTACGAAAATGTGAAGAAACTAAAAAAATTGAATTAACACACTGAATTAACCGAATTCTACATTGTAAAACTGTAAGAACATGCATCAGAAAACGTCTTGAATTTGTTTATAGATGGGACAATTGGACTATATGTATACGGACTAAATGTGACAATATTGAGTTGCAAACTATAGAATGAAAGATTCGTTTTGTATACTGTATACTGTACAAACGTGTCTGAAATTATGTAGCTTGTCTGAAAAGCGTGGAACACAAAGCACCCAAAAAGTTACCTCTGAATTCTACCTGTGAATTCTACCTACGCAAGAATAGATCAGAGCCCCCCCCGGAGAAGAGAGCTAACTTGAATACAATCAGGGGGGTTCATAACAAAATGTCTCAAGAAAAATATGTAGGATCAAGTAAAATTTTCGGTCGATTTTCGGCTCAAAAATGCAATAGACTTATTAGTTATTGCTATTGAGTTCCACTGTAGGACGCTCAAACTAAACCAATTTGAGTGATCTCGGTTTGGTGTTAGTCTCGGTTTGATGAGCGATAACTGGGATTCAGGCAAAAAGTCTACCCAAGCAATACACTGAGCTATTATGATAAACAAAAAAACAGACCTACTGTTTTAATTCCTTCAGCTAGGTAACAACTCCTTTCGTTGGCTCGTATGTTCAGTGTGATTATTAGATGTCTCTGAATCTTCTTTCACAACGAATAGCTTTTCCCTCTGTTTATCTGCACTTAGGGTAAGACTACAGAACAAGTAGGCCCAAGCACCAAAAACACAAATCAACGGCGTGATATACAGCGAGTCAAGCAAGGATTGCTGTTTGCCTAATGAAGTCCTTTTGCTGAGAGCATCGGATATCTGGAAATATTAAATCAGCTATGATTATGCATTACATCAATGTGAATACAATAAGATCAATACATAGGCAGTAAAATCAAGAGACAAATCACATTTGCAAATCATAAGTTCATTTCATGCCTTCATTTAGAATCCTCGTCGGGGACCTTCGACTGGAAGGGCTGGAAGCGAAGGGCCGGAGGGCTGGTGCCCCCAAATAATTTCGAAAGCAATAGTATGGTGTCAAAAAATCATCACGTCTTCAAATACTTTTCAACTGATTAGCGCTCTCCCCTCAATATGGGTTTCCCTCCGATAGACTTGCTATGGTTGCTTTGGTACAACAGTGGTTATGCGCCACATAACGTTTTGGTCAGATCAATTTTCACATGTGAATGTTTAACCCATTTCAATTGTCACATGCATCGACAGATAGATGCCAATACTACATCTTCGCATTTGTAGATCCTTAAGAATGACGTTTCAAGGTTTTCATTGATTTCAAGGCCGAATGTTAATTTCATACCACTTTGATCTGAATTTTCCAGTCTACCCTCGACGCATGTTTTACAGTGCTTTATATGCTTTACCTAAGGTCCTGGCGAAAAGATCAAACGTTGTTTGTCAAACATCTGAGAATCGCTTGACAAGCAAAACGTTTGACTGTTTGACCATGTCAGAAAAAATTGCTTTTGCAACGTTTTTGCTTGCGTCAAGCGAAAGTGCTTTTTGACTAATTCAAAAACATTGGACAACAAATTTAGCATCTTTTTGCTTGCCAGCAATGCTTTTTGACATGACCAAACGGTCAAAAATTGCTAGTAGAGCAAATTTCAAATTTTTGACCAACAATGTTTGACTGTTTAGCCAGGGCCTAAGAGTGCAAACCACTCGGCTAAATAAAAATAGAAAAAGTAAGAAAACTCACTGCGCCAATTATGAAAGGACTTGCAGCATCGCCAAGAAGATGCTGTGATAGAATTTGAACCGCCTCAGCTGTAGAACGACGGGTTGGAATGATTACCGCCTAAGAATAAGAACATCATAAGAGATACTCAAAGGAAGAAAAATCACGGTAATAAAACCTGAGCCGTTGGGCGTTCAAGACTGTTATGACCGGTTATAGATCATAGCGTCAGGGCCGCCGAGAGAATTTAGAGACCCTTGGCCAGAAAAAGATGGGAGGCCATTTAACTTTTCTTCTGCTAAAGCGGTACATTCAGAGGTCCAAGATTAAAGCAGGACTCTACACAGTGGTAAAATGGAATACCCAACTAGGTAATATAAAACGGAAATATGGGCCCCTTTTGTGACTGAGATCAAGGGGCAAATTGCCTGCTTCTGTCCCCCCCTCTACGTGCTACTCAAAATGAATTTGAGGTAACGATGTGTAAAACAAAGCTGAAACTCAAAGGAAGAAACATTACGATAATAATACTGGAGCTGTGCAACGTGCAGGACCGCTGGTAATATAAAATTCATTAAATAAATCCTGAACCCCTTCACGCGCTACTGCATAGGGTCTTCATTTGGGACTGTATTCATTGCCCATCGTTTTTACAATTGATATCTCAGCTATAGGTAAAATTTGGTGTGAACTTGCTCATTAAAGAGTAAGCCAGCTTGAAAAACCTGGTTTTAAATAAGTTAGCTTGAATTTACCGCGTTCTCAATACTAGTGTGAAGTAAAGAGGCGTAAAACATAGCCGATACACTTACCAAGCGAAGATCCGCGTTTGGTACCCAGTATAAACAGAACAACACTTCAGCAAAGAATACCAGAAACTGAAATCAAAATGGAAACACAGTCAAATACGGTTTAGCTGGGACTTTTGAGCCAATCAATACCCTAGACTTTGAATGGAAAAAACTAATAAAGTGTAGAATTTGAAACTTTGCCATTTGTGGGAATATAGAATGCAGAAGAGCGTATTGTACTGCAGAAGTCTTAGATAGCCGAAATAACATGACAAGATATCGAAACAATTTATCAAAATAAAATGTTGAGAAAGTTTCCAAACTATATCTGAAATTTTCCAGTAAAATGTATGAAGTTCCATTCATATCAGAGTACCATGACATGTGTGGTTAACATAGACTTAATACACGAGACTCAGTTCCGCTCATAAAATCTTGACCAACAACAACAACAATTCACTTCACTGAGCAGCTTTCTGACAACAGCAACAACTAAAGATGGTAGCTGCGATAACTGGACTCGTTTAATAAGTCTATGGTTAATACCTTCAAAATGTTTTTACTTCTTTTTTTACCTATTTGAAATAAAATAACAAAAAATAAATGTACAAGTGAATGGAGTAGTAATAAATAGAGAATGCTTACCCAAGTTACTATGATATTTTTATCAGAGAGATACAAGGCAACGAACAGCAATGGAGCACCACACAAAACACCATATCCACATACTAATGCCTCTGCATTGCTATGAGTATGTCTATATCTTCTGGAAATTTCAGCTCCTCCAAGTACTCCAGTGATACCAGCAGCAAATGTTATTATACCAACAATGAAGCTTATTCTGTAGAAGGAAAAAGGTTTTACTTTAAAAGTTAAATGCGTTACAGAATCAACGTACAGCAGCAGATACAATCGATTGCTGACTGAATCTTGCTGGTCTCCGCAAAAAATTTTACACTGTTGTACACTTTCTTTTTCAATAAGCAAAATGACTTTGCCCAGCTCTCAAGAGTTGCTTAACATATCTAGGATTTCAGCCGTCACAGAATGACCGGTACCCCCTTAAACCTCTTATTTTGGCTCTTTTCTGGCTTCTCAATGTAACTGACAAGTTTGCAAGGATGTACAGTATAAAGAAAGCGATTTCACCAGAAAATTTAACAAAATCTCAGCCCTGGTTGCTTATTGAACAGTTGCTTATTAAAAAAAGGGTGTAGTCAAACATTTGAGATTTGCTTTACAAACGATGTTTGACCGTGTGGCTGTGTTTGCGTATTGTTTTACAAAGTATCACGAGAGTTGTTAATGAATCATATTTCGACCTTGTGAATAACGCTCTGTGATTGGTTTACAAACAATAAACCTTTCAAAAAGTTCTTCTGCCCGTTCAGCTCTGGGCAGTTATCTGCCCATTGCCCGAATTAATAGGCCACTGCTCGGATTGTATCGACACCGTGTTCGTAGGTGAATACGATTTTGTAGATTTCTGCGATAAAATGGTTTCTATTCGCGTAATGGTTTCTGTTGGATAGGGGTAGATAAATATATCTCGCCAGCCTATGGTAATCACGTGATCACTTGAGGGTGTAAACTTTTGTTACTTTTTGTAGTTTGGTGGTAAAGATTTAACAGATGAAGAATTGACAGCTGAAGAAATCAAGAAACAAATGACAGAACACGAATGGAGAAGAGTTTATGAAATGAGTCAAGATAAAAATTTGTATAATAATTTCATCACAAGCATGTTCCCAACAATTCACGGTATAGAAATCAACGCAGAAATCCATTTAACCATATTTGGATTCACATTTGTTTATCGCTCGTTATGTCGGCCAAATGTCTGGCGTAACTCCATTTCTTCAAAGCAAAAACTGTTTTGATTAAAGCTAAGCTTGGTTCCAATACGTGGCTGGTCGTCGCTGAGTTTTGGAGAATGGGCTGGCGACGCAATTGTTGGATGTTCTTTTGACACGCTTTTAACAAGGAAAAGTTTCTCCAGAATTCGTGATATTTGAATTCGTTCCTAACTTTTTCAATTTTGCAATCACGCCTGCACTATCGTTGGACGATGACCTACAATTATTGCAATGGTTGTGACTGGTTTTTTGAGCTTGCGATGATCGTTTGATTAGGAAATTCACCGTCGCGCCATGGTCTAATCGTTATCTCTAATCGTTATGTTCTTACGCCGGGTCTCCAATAAACGAAATTATTCACACGAAGGGAAAGATTTCGTTGCCACACATGGGCAGAACTTCATTTCCTGTTCATCCTTTTGTCACAGCGAATGACGAAAGCTAGAAATGACTTCTACTTTTCGTCGCAAAAGTTCTTCGCGCAAAAGATTTCATATAGTGTTTCAAGTAGATTACATCTTTCATGGGTGATTATTTCGGATCTTGATGGTATAAACTCTAATCGAAAAGATTTTTCGATTATTAGATGAAGAAATATGCTTAACGCTCGATATTAATTGTTTCGAATAATTATCTTCTAGGTAATGACGAGGTTAAACGGGGTGTTCTTCTCATGCTTTTTGGTGGAGTTCCAAAACGAACAACAGAGAAAACAGCCCTTCGAGGTGATATCAATATCTGTATTGTTGGCGACCCAAGCACTGCTAAAAGTCAGTTTCTAAAGTAAGAAATTGTTCTTTATTTTTATTGAATAAGGCTGAAGCCAAAATGTATCTCAGACTTGATACTTAATGTGATCGAGTAGGTTAAACTAGGGACTTTAAGAAAAAAACAGAATTTTTCATTATTTGCGTGCACGATAGTGAAGTGCACGATAATGAAGTGCACGACAGTGTAGTAGGTTAGCACCAAAAGCGTGCATTCCTCTTAGGAACACATGTGATAGTATTTTACCATCGTTTCCACCAAAATAGATGCAGTGCAGATTTCTGTTTGTCCTAGGATTTGCATTCTTCTGAAAATGTCTATTATTCTGTTGCTTGTACTCAGTGTTTAACACATTTTCCAATCGTCAGATCTCTAATAGCTAAACGACGGTCTGTTCAAAGTTTATGGTCCATTACTTGACGATAGACATCTTACTGCTCACAGAGACTCTGCCTGTTTGTTCACCTTGTAAGTCAACAACTCTACAATTCGAGCTCTCTTCTGTTCATAGGCAAGTCGAGAACTTTTCTCCTCGTGCTGTTTATACATCAGGAAAAGCAAGCACTGCTGCTGGTTTGACGGCTGCTGTCGTTAAAGATGAAGAATCGCATGAATTTGTCATTGAAGCTGGTGCTCTTATGCTTGCTGACAACGTACGTTTATGAATTTTACATCTCTCGTTACGGTCTCTCTACCAGGATTGAGGCTTTTTTGTTATAGAGACAGGAATAATAAAAATCATTGATAGCTCGGTGTCTTTTCAAGAACATAGTGAAGCAAGTTCAAATTGTTATGGCTTGTCAAGAAATGTTTTTGAGACGTGAACAAGCAGTCAAACATTGCTTTTTAAGCAAATCTCAACAATTTTGACCAACAATTTCTGATCGTTTAAGCCAGAGCCTTTGCCTTCTGCAACGTATTTTCAAACGTTGATCTTGTGATCATTTACAGATTGAAAGTAAATGAAATGGATTCACTCGTAAAAAAGCAATTTGAGGCAATTTGACGACTATTCTCTAGAAATTAAAGATTGTGGGGAATTTCTTTTGCTAATAAACCTTACAGTTTCTCGAAATTCTAGAAGCAAGCCTTCAGAGATGTTTTCTCATTATTTTCAAAAACCACCAAAAACATTTCCCCACACAACCAGATTCTTCTTGCTTTTTAAACTCGAAAAACTCCTTTTTGTACATTATACTTGTGTTCAGTTGTATACTTTCTTTATCTTCTTCCCTCAGGGTGTTTGCTGTATTGATGAATTTGATAAAATGGATCTACGTGATCAAGTTGCTATTCATGAAGCCATGGAACAACAAACTATTTCAATCACCAAAGCTGGTGTTAAGGTTCGTCACTTCATCTCCATCATTTTCAGCTATCTTGAACCTTTTCTTACCTTTTCTCGAAACCGAATTTGACAGTCATTGTATCGTGTTTTTCTCAGGCGACTTTAAATGCAAGAACATCAATTTTGGCAGCTGCAAATCCAGTTGGAGGAAGATATGACCGATCGAAATCCCTTAAGGTACGTTTAAGATTTCCCGCTTTATCCGAGTTGCAGTATATTACGGAAAAGATGGCAGCGTTTGGCATTTTGCCAAATTGCCTTTCTTTAATAAATGAAGACTCGGGGTAAATGTCATCAATTCATCTTGTTCAAATAGCCCCAACATTTTTTTCGTAAGTTTTTATTCTGGAATCTATGTTATTTTTCTTTTCTTAATTCGTTGAACAGACTAGTTTCCAAACTTTTTCTTTCTCAATTTCAGCATAACATTCAACTTTCTGCTCCCATTATGTCAAGATTTGATCTCTTCTTCATTCTGGTCGATGAATGCAATGAGGTTCATTATACTTTGATTACATACTAGTTTTACGTAGGACGTATTATCTATTGGTTTTACGTCCACATCTTTTTTGTCCTCGCTGAGTTAGAATGCTTCTTGGCATATTTTATAGTCTTTCCTTCCTAAAACCTTGCCTAAATTAAGACTCGTTTTGTATCCAGGTAACAGATTATGCAATAGCAAGAAGAATCATTGATTTACATAGCAGAATGGAAGAATCTGTTGACAGAGTTTATACAGTGGTGAGAAAATTATGCTAATTTATATTATTGTCATTGTTTTATGCTAATTTATATTAATGGCATTGTATAAATATGCTGATTTATTCAAAACAGTAGTCAGTTATTTATTCAGTCATTCAAACAACTTTGAGACGTTCATTTTCCAAATTTTGCTTTTCCAGGATGAGATTCAAAGATATCTAACATTTGCAAGACTCTTCAAGCCGACGGTAATTGTTTTTAGGCCCTTTTCTCCATTCCTTAAGGTGAAGGAGTTATAACTAAAAAACAGCTAAAGGTAGTCATACGTAGGATAATTGCTTTTTTAACAGGAAAAAGAGACGAACCCTTCTTGAAGGTCTATAACTATAACCGGTTCAATTTAAAATATAGGTCTTCATTTTTAAGGTGGCAAATTATTAATCTTCTAACGTTTTTGTTTTCCTGTTTTTAGATAAGCAAAGAAAGCCAAGATTTTATCGTAGAGCAATACAAAACATTGCGACAGAGAGACACGACTGGTGTTGCTAAATCTGCATGGAGAATCACAGTAAGACAGCTAGAAAGCATGATCAGATTATCAGAGGCATTGGCACGTCTGCATTGCCAAGATCAGGTAACTATTAACGATTCATATTGATTAGGGCTTTTTTGGGGGATCAATTAGGTAACTCTAAGCAGATAGCTAAGAATTTTCATTTATATATTTATTTCACACAACGTTTAAAGACTTGCTGGTTTTCAGAATCTAAGTGGTTTATAGGAGGCACGTATTTTGAACTTGCTTCTTTTTTGGATTTTATCGTTAGATTCTTGTACTCTAAAGGATCGAAAGGACTTGTGGTAGAAGGTCTAAACAGGGCTTTAAGTCGTCCCATGTAAAGTAATCGCGATAAAGAAGCCTAGTGGAGGAACATCAACCATTATTGCTTTTTGAAATTATAGTAGAAATAGACAACTAGAGCTTCCTTTGACTGATCGTTTAAAATTCGTGATAAGTGAAGTAGACGTTAAAGTAAAAGAAGAATGATTACAAGTGAAAGTGAAAGTACAAAAAGCAAAAGTAAAAGAAGAAAGTAAAAATAAAAGTGATACCTCTTTCAACAGCAAAGCAATCAACATTCTAGTAAATTCATCTATTATATTTACTTGATTCTTGTGTGAGTTTATAACATCGTTTACATATCCAGAGGATAGACAGGCAATTTCTTTGAGTTTTTCTTTCTAAAACACAAAATAGGAAATCTATTTGATATAAATTGTGTGCCATTCGTTGTAACGTGTCGTTTGTTGGTTTTCAGGTGCAACCGAAGCATGTTAAAGAAGCATATCGATTGCTTAATAAATCAATAATCAGGGTAGAAACACCTGATATTCAGTTTGATGATATGAACGAAGAACAAGGTACAAAATCTATTCAATACGACTTAGAATTCATTTTGTGGTTGGTTTATTTATGTTCTTCAGTGCCACTATATTACTTTTCATACAAAGTTCTCAAGCAAGGAGTTGTTGGCTGTTCTGCAACCTGTTTGATGCCTTATTCTTTAAACAATATTTTGGCAACTTCAACATCAAGCCAAAATCTAAAATCTTAAATGACACTGGGTTTGTGCTTGGTTGTTTGCAACCGGGGGCTGTTTACAGTTAAAAGGCTTAAAATCATAATGTGATCATTCAAGACACAAAGAGAGAATTTTCGTCTTCATGTTGTTGCAATCTAATGAAAATTGACTTACAAGTCAAACCTCCGCACAATTTGGGCACAACATGAACGGACATCGACCCTAAGGTCGTGGCTAAACCGTTGGTCATACATTTGAGATTTGCTTTACAAACAATATTTGACCGTTAGGCCACGTCGCAAAACATTGCTTGATAAGCAGAACTTGCTTGAAATTGTCCATCGATATTAGTCCTAATCAATTTGAAATGCTCTTTCAAAATTTTATTCTGAAAGTATATGCTGCTGTTCAGCTTGCAAGCTTGTAACCTAACCAGTTATATATAGATTTAATCCCATTTGGTTGCTTGATGGTTGCTGTAAGGACGTATTTTCTTCTAAAGATATGGACGTGGATGAAGATTCGGAACAACAACAACAGCAAAGTGAAGAAATGAATGGAGA
>JAADKT020031008.1:0-11024 GCA_011763395.2 Chrysaora chesapeakei
TATAAACAATTATTTTTCAGGCTATATGCTTTGAACTACACAATTTTCTTGGCATTTTTGGCATGCTCATTGTTGCTTGCTGTTGTACGTGAAGATGTGAAGAAATATGTTACACCTACTGATAAATTCAGAGGATTCTGTGAGATCTGTACCATATTAATTTCTTGCTTCTATCTGGTGCTGGAGATCGATCAATTCAATAAGTAAGATTTTTTGCTAAAAAATTCTTTTTTAAATGTTTTAGCACTTCCACGTGTAAGAACAACGATTTTAGCATAATAAGATCCGTTGGACATTTTCGGGACGTTTGCAATTAAGGCCTGTTTCATACGTCAAGCTGTGCTGTGCCGAACTAACAGAGATTTCGTTCGACTATGGTTCGACTCGGTACGCCTCTGTTTCATAAGACATTTTTCTAGTCGCACCGTACCACACAAAAAATATTGTGAATGTTTTCAACAAAGCCCTTTTCCCAACAAGGGCTTCCCCTGGGACTATATTTTGAAAGAACAACTGCTGAATTTCATAATTTGTAAACATTTGGAGGAACAGTACGCCGCGGCGCGACTGTTTTGGTTTCATGCGTCGCTCTGGGTCGACCTGGACAAGAGGTCTTTGCCGTACGGAACGACCAGTCGAACCGAGTGTGAAATTGGTTTCGTACGAGTCGCGCTGCGCCGAAGCACCTGAAATCAGTCAAAATTTACTCGGTACCGCGAGGCACGGCACGATGTATGAAACAAACATAACTCTTCAAAGAATTAGCAACAAATTTTTAACGAAATATATAAAAAACGAGACACAAGGTGAGAGATAATAGGCCTTCGGAGGAGGAGGTAACAGGCCATTCACCTCTCCAATCATCCCCAAGATAGGTTTAGTATGTAGGCTAAAACTGGTATAGAAATTTTGAGGAATATGAATTGATTTATTTTGTTATTTAAAACCCCCTTTATTCTTTTTGTCGCTCCGTTTTGCCCCCCCCCCCCGCTTTTAGATAACTTTTTACGCTACTGTGAGAGACAAAGAACGCGACTCGAACCCATGATCTATGGCTTGTTAGCAATTTCCTTTTGGCTACTAGCCACCCGGCCACAGGCTCTTAACGTGTCTTGGTCGTACCAACTGTCGTCACATTGCACATGTGTACACTTAAATTGAGGATTTAATAAATCGATACTTGATACACGTACTGGACTTTCTCTACATTGACCAAAACAGGTAGTATGCGACATTTGTCCCATGGAACCTGTTAAAAGCTTGTTGCCCGCATGCTCTCGTCCTTTGGTCGTTCAAATCTCTCGCATTATCTTAAATGTTATGCCTTCATTACTCCTCCTTCAAAAAGTTTCTCACAAATAATAAATGTTTGGGGATATTATTCAAGGAATGATGTTACACCTTTTTTCCCTAAGAAACCCTATTCTGATAAATCTAGATCTAGAAAATCATAAAATTGAAAAACTTATAGAACTACACAACTTCGTTCCCAAGGATATCTGTTGTTGTTGTTGTTAGCTCTGCCCACAACAGATGAAATCAAATATGGGCAGCGCAGTGTCACGTAGTATTTGCCCTGGATGCGAGGTTGAAAACTGCATCAAAATTATTAAGAAACCTGTGATAGTGATAGACAACAGTTTCTAACTGGAGAATAATGACAGAATAACTCATTTTCAATGTATTTTGGATATTCTCTATTTTCTCTTTCTCCTGTTTCTATGTGTTTGAAAATGACACCCTGTATTTCATTATTTCGATTTTTTCTTAAAATTGGGAAAAATTTAAGAAGCCCTTTAAGAAACTTTTATTATTGAAAAATTAAGAAACATTTTAGAGCTAGGCCTTGAGATGTTACCGACATAAAGCAAATTCTGAACTGTAAGAAGATCTTGCTAAAGTCATTGCTAATCCATAAAGAGTAAAGCCTTCAAGGTCCATAAATTTCTAGTACAGTTTGTTCAAGCAGCCTCGTATTTGCCTAAGACATAGACTTCTTATTTCTTACAGTATGAGACAAGGGATGATGGTAAAGAAATATTTTATCCTTTTTAGAGAGGGCTTCTGGTTATATGTGACAGATCTGTTCAACTTGTTCGATATTGGAGGGATCCTAAGTATTCTGATTCTAATCCCATTACGATTTGCTGCTGGCAGATCTCAGTGGATTTTGGCAACGATTGCTTTCATTCTTAACTTTCTGCGAATCTTCAAGTACTTTCCTGCCTGGAAGTAAGTGAAATTTCTGTTCAAGTTACCACTGCATCAGTTGGGGCTGTATCGTTTTTTTACACCATTTGCATTTTAAATAAGATAACAGAGAGGATGTGAAAAAAAATCAATTTTGATAAATTTGTGTAAGCCATTATACCAAAAAGTCCTCGCTGTTATTTTCTGCACAATATAGGTTTTCAAATACCCATCATATTAAAGGCAAGAAAATTGATTTTTTTAAATAAAGTTCTTGATTATGGTAGCATATTTGCTGACGCTGGCCTGCAACTCTTTTAGCCAGACCAGTGTTCTAGAACGAATATATGATCCTCATATGCTGACACGAGATAAGAAATGCCGTGTCTTCACCCTATGAAATGCTGCAAATCTACATCGGACTTCCTGACAGCTGTGAACATGTTTCTAATATTGCACCTTGAATTCAAGAAGGAAATTGACAACTGTTGAGCAAAACTTACGTTTTCCAAACTCGCTGTACAGAGACAATGTCGCAATCATAGCCAAGGCCTATAAGCATTATTAGTCTGCGATTTTTATTGCATGAGTTGGTAAGCCAATGAATACCATTATTGTTATGGCGGAACTATCATCCTTTTGAACTTCATATTAATTTAAATCACCAACAATAATCAATTTCTGACAATATATTGCGATTAAAGATGTTTCTGATTTTTTTGCATTTTTAAAAGTCCACCTATTGAAACTTGGGTTCCAATGGCTGCAAACGTAGCAGAAAGTTTTTTCCGTTGTATTTTTCGGCAAACAGTTAGCTGAGTTTGATTTGTGACCTTATCTGCTTCCTGTATTTTTGGTGGTTGAAATTTGCATGCGCTTGTAGACGACAGCCCTGTAGAACACGAGTAGGCGTGTCTAGACTGCAGAACTGCGCGTGTGCCTCTGAGATGAGGAAGGCTGATTGCAACACCCCGAGAGGTACGCAAACATGAAAGTATTTTTAGAGCCTCCAAGCGAGCTGTCGATTATCGTCCGGACAGCAAGACAATGTATGAAAGCCACTAAGCCCATTTGAAGCAAAGTCATATTAAAGATTCTTTAAAAATGAACACGATAAAGCCCATCTACTATTGGTACTTTGAAAACAATCAGTTTTGCGAGGGCTGGTTCGATGTAACTGGATCTTGACATGTGTCCATCGTAGCCTTCACCGTGTATCCTGGAAAGAGATATTTTTATGTATTTTCATGCAAACTGAATTTTCTTTGTAGATCGATAGGGGTATATTCAACGACTTTGTCAATTCTGATAAAAAAAGATCTAAAGATATTTGGTGTTGTATACTTCATCGTTCTCATCATATTCAGTGGTTCAACTTTCCTGTCGCTGAAGGGAGTCCTCGATTACAATGCAGCTTCTGGATTTTCTGCAGTAAAAGTGAGGTAACGTTTTTCTGAACAAATCATCTTCACTGTTAATGCAGTTCTTTTAAAGAAAATTCAGATGAAAAATATCTTCACGCAATTCAAAGTTTTAAACAAAATATTGCTTATTTAAAATGATACCATACCCTTAGTATCAGGATGTTTAATTGACTTGTTTTGTCATGTCATGTTGTTTGAAGAATCCTATCCTTGTTCCTATTCCCCAATGAAATTTTCTTGAATTTCAACTGTCATCTCGATTTCGGCACTGGTAACGGCCAACAAAATCTGCCAAAATATTGGAAATTTCTGCCTGGACATCAAATCAAATGTAGATTCCGAAAGCAGATATTCTGGGCAAGAAAATGCACATGAATTATTTTACATTTGTCAGGAGCAAGCAGTCCAGTGTGGAGCATCGTTTGTTGGTTTTATATCATCTATCTCACATAGTTTTTGGCCTTTTTCGACGTGATGATTTGATAAAATTGTTACGTCACTTATTTAATTCTATTGCTTGCAGCAACCTAACAATTACGGATTTACCAAGCCGAAACCAGTGTAGAATATGGAAATACGGACAGCCACGTTTCGCGTAGAGTCCTATTCACTCTGTGGACAAGATTGGGCGAAAGCTTGTCTTGGAAAGGAACCTTGCTACCTTTATAAGGCTGCTCAAGAGCATTAAATTTTACGGTCAGAAGTGATGAATGTAGTCGATGGGTCTGGATGGTTCATAGGCCACACTTTTTGCTAATCCAAATGTTTGAATTGATTCCTCTTCATTTTCATTATGCGCAAATGATTATCGTTTTTTTTTCTGTCAGTGGCTTTGATGATGTTTTACTTCGTGGAATCAAAGCACTTGCGCAATCACAAGGATTTGCAGCTGATTATTATGGCTATACGTATGTTTGTCATCGAATTCTTTTACCTACAAACTTTTTCTTGCTCGTAAACTTTATTTGTCGATAAACATTAATGAACTTATCGTTCTGTTGTTGATAAACGTTACTGAATTTATCTCTAAATAGATAGCTCCTCGGTCTTCATTGGTTTCTTCATAGATTTGCAGATTTGAGCTTGTCAATTCTAGTATAGGCTTTATTAACCGCCTCAGTTATCAAGTTTGTTTCCTTCGTAACTGGTCTCGAAGCTTTTATAAGAACTACTGGGCACAGAGATGATTGAATGAAAGTTTGACCTCACCCAGCTGACATTTTGTTTCATTTTCAGACACAAAAATTAAATCTGTGATGCTGCAAGCAAAACTGCAGCTTCTTATCCGACGCCTTACTGGAGGAGCATCAAAAGCATCCCATTAGTTTTTAAATAAAGTATTCAAGCTGGCTATCTCGTTTAGTTTGCCAAATCGCAATTGCAACAGGAGTACCATACTAAGGTCCTTGATACCGATCAAAGTGGCGGGATCTCAGTCTACTTAAGAACAGATACTTTGCTGACATAGGTTATAGTCGATAGAATTAACACTCGTCTGACAGCCTATTGCTTCGGTCTATTTTTTGCGTAGAGCTTGAGTCAGTGAGAAAAAGTTGTCCCCTGCTCAAAAACTATGCGTTACAATGCATTAGCAACCCCTCGTTTGTGTATAACCAATGGCAATGCCAGTGAAATGCATGTACTAGAACATCAATTTTTAAAAAAATATTTGTTAAAGGATGCAAAGTATTATACTTATAGAAGATAACGATACATCGAGATGTCGAAACAAATAAAAAAAAAACAGTTTTTTAGAACTTCATAACAGAATTTATTGACTATTTATTCTATTGACTATGCACAAATTATGACATCTTATTACCCTAATTTCAAATTGATGTATCATTTATTAATTGCTAAATTTATTAATTATTACGATTAACCAATATTTTATTCCTTTTTATTTTTTAGTGTGTTTTCCATTGTTGTTATACTGACCAGTATGTTTGTTATGATGATATTTCTTGTGAACATACTTATTGCCCAACTGAGTGCGTCTTATGGTAAAGCTTGCGCAGAGGCTACGGAGCAGTATGACGTTGACAAGGCTTTATTTGTTGCAAGGCTTGATGACAGCAGGTTCAGATTTTGGGTAGGTTTTTTGATTTGCTGTCTTTTTTTCCTTAAAGAAAAGGATCCGTTAACATGATGGCAAAATTAAAGGAAAACGTCTAAATACTGCTTTTTGTAGTAAATCATAGTATGGAAATTGCTGGAATGGCAATACGACAGTAATCTACCAAAAATATATCAACTTTCAAGTTTTATGGTGGCAGAGTTGGTATAATATGTGTTAAGAAAATTTCAACATTGGTTTTGTAAAACAAAAATAAATAGTAAACAATAAATAAAGGTGTAGTACCAACCCTCGCTATACGCCGCGCAACGCATTTTAAATTTACGATATCAAATAGATGCAAAGTTTGCATATTATAGATAAGATTGATTGTAATGATATTATGCCAGCCCCTTTCGGACTCATCAGCTAATCTCCCATAAAGAGCATTTGAGGGCTTATGAATAGTATGCTCCATTCGTTTATGGGCGCCCCCACGTTCCTGCGTCCAAGAACATGGTCCGAAGAAAGTGGCGATGTATAAGGTTCAGTGTATACAATAAATGATATGCCAAAGGCTTGTACATTTGTAAAGTATAGAGATGAGATGTATATATTTCAACAAGGAACAATATAAAATTGAAGTGTATATTTTTTAGGCAAGGCACAGAAGCCATTGTCTTGTTTTTCAAAGCTTTATTATCAAGCTTAGCTGATGATGTATAGATAAATGTATACATATATATATATGTATCTATGAGTTATAGCATGTTTAGCCAACATGATCTTGCTAAGACATGTAGCTAGTAATTTGTAAATTTGTGTCCACCGTCATCCATTGGTTTATTGTTCTTTTCCATACATGCGAATTGGTAGAATTCCCCCTCTTTTTTATATGCTTATTGCAGTATAAATAAACATGTATTTGAAGATGCGAGCGTGCACCCATAGTGTTGCGTAGCTGTATTATAATCGCAAATGCAAAGTTTAGAAAATCATACCTTCTAATATTGGTGAATTTGTCATCATCATAGATATATAAAGAGTAATACTCGACAGCAATTCTGTTCTGTTAGTGCTGAATTCATTTCTTGTGAATGTTGTGTTTTGCTCTGTGACTGATGCATTTATCAATTGTTGATTTTCTACTGCAGTATGAAAAGATTGGCGTTGATATAAGGGGAAGTATTCTGTAGGCGCTTTATAAAAATGGCGCCATTTGAAAGATCAATTTTTGTTTCGATGGTGAATACTTCTGAGCAAAATTTTTCTCGTCTTTTGTAAAGTTTTGTGAAGTGTAAAGTTCATCTTTCGCTTCCTGTCTTTTGTTTTACTCTACACGGATATATATTATATATTTATTGAGAGTGAAACCATGTAAGGCAATATTGTCACTTCTTAACATTTCCACAGGTTCATTCTTTTGTCGATCGTCAGAAATATAGTTTTTAATTTGAAGGATGTTCAAGAGTTATTTATGTTTTCGCTTCCCTTTGTTGGCCTAAGGGCCGATTTCCACCCTGCACATTTGTCTTCGTTGATTTTCGCTGATCAACCTTGATCGCGCCATTCAATTTTAATAATGCGATGAAAATTTTTGGCTTTTCCTTTCAGAATCTGCGGATGAAATACTATGTGGACGGTTCATATGAATATGACAAGAAAATGATTCAAGGTTGGTACTGAGGCCATTGGACTGTTTAAGCAAACCATAACTGGATAACCGGATTGATGTTGCTTCCGAGTTGAATCCTTACTTAACGAAATTTGCAGCACTAATTTAATATTTATGTTAAAAAATTCAATATTATAAATGTTAATGTTTCTAGAACCCCTTTACCCGTCACTTCACGTCTCGGACATGCAAAACATTGCTATATGACCATACCGTCCTCTGACAAACAAACAAATTCTCGGTTTTATACTCCAAATCATGTCTTTGTTTTCACAGACCAGATTTTTTAAAGGAAAGAAGTGCCTTGACTTATTTTTTCCTTTAAATGATTTTTCTATACTAAGCAACAAGTATTCTGTTTCATTGAGAGAATTGAATTGAGAGAAATGAAGAGGGAGGAAACGCAATTTCTTGACTTCTCAATTTATCTCTTACGACTGCATAACAATGTTCAAAACCGCACATTTTGTCCAGAATTGCACCAAAAAATGCAGCTCATTTTAGGAGATTAACGAAAAGAAATCCAAGAAGAGAAATGCTCGACAAACCTCTTTGTCAAGCTGCGAAAAGTGATTCATATGAAAAATCTAGGGCGTTCCAACTCCTTTTGCAGCCATTGTAGCGTTCTGATTTCTTTGTTCATTCAAATCTATATTTCGTTGTAATTAATTGTTTGGTATTAATATTTCCTATAATATTTCGGATCTTTCTTAGGACTAAAAACATTCATTTTTAATGCATCATGGTCCGCCTTTTTTTACCATTTTTAATAATTTGTACTTCCATACAGCTACTAATGCATTTCTAAATATTTTCTTCTCATACTTTCATATTATACTTTTGAATGCCTCAACAATAATATAGTTTCTTTCTCCTTTAGAGTTGATGTCCAAATGGGATGTGCTACACTCGAGTATGAAAAAACTGTGATTATGGAGTTTCACCTCATGTCAGTAAGACCGAATGAAAATATGTAAAGTCATTGGTATTCTTGTAAAATGAAGCACTGCGTCCCTTCCATTATACTACGTAATCTATATAATGCCTTTTTTGCTCCACATGTTACATATGCACTAACCACATGGAAAAGTGCATTAATCATACTTGAATAAACAAATGCGTAACGTGAAAAGGTCAGCGTTATCTGCTTTCAAAATTATACTCCTAAATTTAAACCACTCTTCTCCAGGCTTGGTATCTTGAATTTTGAAGATACACAAAATTCGTGTACCACATTGGCTATAAGAACCATCAACAATTATTCTGTAATTTGTTTCAAAAGATCACCTCTAGACACACATATCAAACTCGTCAAGCAACTAAAAATCTTATTTCTTTTCCTTCTGGCAGACCAAATTTTGAGAAAATCTTTATTACCTTCAAAGGTATGAAAATCTGGAACGAAATACCTTGTGACATTAGATCAAAACGCAAAATCTGTTAAGCACTCCATGCTGACATCTGTTAAGCACTCCATATACATCAGTACTACTTCATGCACAATCTCCTATCATTTCATAATAGATTAACATTGTCGTGTCCAACCTCTCTTCCTCTTTCCCTTCTCTTTCTTATATCTCCTTTTTTGTTCTCTTTTGATTCTTTCTTCTTTAATGTTAACAATAACTTTACATAATTGTTTAGTTCTTTCTTCCTTTGTTTGTTACATTAACTCTTAAACATTTTTTTTTAATTCAATGATTTAGAAAGTATCCATCTACGTTGATTCTACTCAGTGTCCTAGGCAACAATTCGATTTTGTATTAAGTGGTAACTTAAATGTAATTTTTATCAGGGCCTCTTTTAACATTGTAACTAGGGGGCAAATGCCCCCTAGTCCCTATCATGGCCCACCTAGTTTCATAAAGTTGCCCCCCTAGTACAATGTCCTCTCAAAAGAAAAGTGCCAAGAAAAGCCAATCTAAGCCAATCTTGAGGTTGTATTTTGAAAAATCTTCTGGGAGAGCATGCCCCCAGAACCCCCTAGTTAGGCACACCTCTGGGGCACTGTATGCCTTTGCTGCATTTACACTCAGCTGTAGCATCAGTGTAACTTGTATGGTATAAATTCTCATCTGGGAAGAGATTCCTCCTTATTATTTCTCCAGCTCTGCACGACTGGTTGCGCATGAATTTCTGACAAAAAGACTAAAATAAGAATGAAATTGCCAAGACTGGACTCGCACTACAAAAGAAAAGGCTGAATATAAAACAATAGAACAATAGAACAATAAGTCCCCTAACATTTTTGCCCCCCTAAGTTTTATCCCCTTAAAAGAGGCTTTGATTTTTATTGTAGTAATTTTAAACCGTAAACTGTATTTTTTACTGAATAATTGATTATAATACTGTATGAATTGAATTGAGTGAGTCAGTGTGGCTGTCTTTTATACAAGAGCTGTCCCATACTTGAATAGAATACCAAAAACATAGAGGTGAATTGTGGAATGACATTAAAAGCTGTCAACATAACCTACATAGACCGTATATATCATTGCATCAATAACAATAATATCCATGCTGCATATGTTGACTTCAGATGACAAAATAACGAAAAAATTCCTTAACCAGAATAGATATCTCATTCTACAACTGGAATGTTCCTGCATATGCGTTACAACAATTCTAATACACGATCATTTTAGGCCCTCGTGTTTCTTTATAATCTCAGTTTGTTATCATACAAAAGAAGCAAGTCGCCCCACTACATAGTCGGTCTTTCTCAATTGGATTCAATTTAGAGAACTGGCACCCGAAAATTTCTTGGATCTGCTAGTCACCTGGCTTGTTGTCCAGAAGGTCACTGGTTCGAATCCCAATCAAAGCAATTATAACAATTGTGGTAGCCCACTTATGATGAATAAATATTCTGTGTCAGCATCCATGTCCAGTTCACTATATGTTCTATGATGAAGGCTTTAAGCTAAAAAAAAGAAACACCTTGGCTGTGGAGGAGACCTGTGGGTGGAAGGACCTCGAGTTAGGCTGGCTACTTCATTGCACTGTTTAGTGCAGTGAAGTAGTCACCTGGCTGTTTGTCCAGAAGGTCACTGGTCCGAATCCCAGTCAAGGCAATTATAAGCACAGTTATAGAGAGATAGAGGGAGACGAAATTCTTGTGGACGGTGTGGACGTGTGGACCAGGTATATACACACAGTTATAGAGAGATAGAGGGACATGAAGTTCATGTGGACGTGTGGACCAGATATATACACACTGTTATAGAGAGATAGGGGGAGATGAAATTCATGTAGACGATGTGGACTTGTAGGCAAGGTTTTTATTTACACCTATCTACGGTTTAGGGTTTTTAACCCTATTAAGTATGGGGGGGCGTTTTTCGCCCCCCTCCTACTTTTGCTCGTGTATCATCTGCAAGAACTCCTTAGTAGCTTTGGTGAGGGTTTGACCTTTCGTAGAATTTATCAAGGAACTTTGTAGTATGTCCATATTTGGAAGCAGGTAATGCAAATTACCCTTCAATCGGCTATATCTCTGTCAATAATTATAACATATAAAAGAAATGTATATGGTTGGACTTCTCTTGGCGAGAGCTATCATTTGATATATCATTTGAATGTTTTTGATATTGTTGGCAAACTTTGTCACTTGTCACGTGATCAATTTAATTAATGTTGTTAATTAGCCTAATTAGCAATTTTTTTAAATTTTTGGATT
>JAADKT020031119.1:0-19089 GCA_011763395.2 Chrysaora chesapeakei
CATTACAGGCATTAACCATGCATAAGCCTCGCCTCCAGGCAAGCCAGCTTAGCAACCACCAGCCCACTTGACGGGCATTAAATATAGATAAGCCCCGCCTCCAGGCAAGCAGCTTAACAACCACAAGCCCACTTAACGGGCAGCCCAACTTGGCGGGAAAAGCTACGCCCCTTAGCACGTCAGTTATTTGACCAGGGGTAAATATTCTTCTCAGAAGCCCACAATTCCCTGTTCAGATTTTACAATTCGCCTTCGCCAAAAGATTAGACCTGATTCTTCTTTCGTACAAGTCTAGCATTATTGTGAAGAATATTAATTCCTGAAGGAATTCGCAGGCAAAAGCAAAAAAAAAACTTATGACCACGCATAAGCCCCGCCTCCAGGCAAGCAGCTTACTAACCACCGGCCCAACTTGACGGGCACAACCACGCCCCATTACCAAGGCAAACAAGGCCATTTAACCAGGGGTAAATAGACTTCTCAGAGTCCGCAATTCACCGTCACCAATAATTGGACCTTACTCCACCCTCACACAAGCATTACATTTGGATGAAGAATATTCACTCCTGATAAAAATTGCTGGTGCAAAGCAAAACGCATACGAATAAGCTTAAGCCCCGCCTCCAGGCAAGTAGCTAAGCAACCACCAGCCCTAATTGACCGGCATAACCACACCACCTACCAAGACAAAAAAGGCCCCGGGGAAAATATCTTTGAAAAAGGCCATAACTTTCCCTTAGATTTTACGATTTACCTTCCCAAAAAATTACATCTTTTTTTTTCCTAGAACTACTTGTTCATTCTTTTGAAGAATTTTTATTCCTTACGAAAACCCAGCTTTCAGACATTGCAGGTACAGGACCGAACATGATGTGCAACAATCATGTCACGGGGCATGGCTACATGTGATAGACAGCAACCCCACCCTTAAAGTTCTTGCTTGTTATTGGCATAGCTATTTTCTTTTGAGAGCTCCGTTGGTTTACGGTTAAGATACTCTGTTGGTATTTTGAATCTTCCCAACAACTTTCTTTGGCTTGGCCCAATAAGTTTTCAGGTTAGAATTGTATTGGGCACACATCTTTTGAGACCTACATGAAGAGTAGGCCTACGACCTTTAGACGTAGCGCCAAGGGTAACAGTTGTCTTGCTATTTGAAACATTTCATCTAGCCCGATTAACCGGCAACACAAACTATAATAAACCAACCCCTACATTCTTGGAACAAAGATTCAGTTTTCGAGGGAAGGTAACGAAAAACTTTTATCTGGAAGCGACTTACAAATCCCTTAGAAGTTCTATCCAAATCCTAATTTCAACCCTTTACACTGGGTGACGGAAAGAAAAGAAAAGGCAGAATGAGGTCCTTTCCCTTCAATAAAAAAGCCAACAGAACTCTTCACCGTGGAAAAATTCTTTCATCGTTTCGACAAAGAAATCGAACGTTGTTTTTCCATGTCACAAAACGAACAAATTCTTATTTTCGATTCAGGCACGAACGGTTTTTGTAAGATATTTGGTATTCAGAATTACTGTACTTTTCGCTGAACTTGAGAAAAATTATCACATCCAAAATGGAAGTCTGCCACTGGACTGAACTACCCTGCCCAGAGGGAGAAAATTTGCATAACCATTTTGGATTAGCAAAATCATTCAACTTTGACGAGGATCTCAAATGTGTACTTGCAAAAACAGTGTTCAGAGGTTTACTTCTATTTTGATTACCATAGTGAGTGGAATAAAAAAAAATTAGCCTGGCCCGAAGAAATGTGTCAACGCTAACATTACGATGCTGCCCAATTTGTGTACTTGCTAGAATCCAAGGCAGCTGGTATACTTGCAAACTTTGTTGGAACCACAAAAAGGAATCACGATGCAACAAACAACTTGACCAAATGAACTTGCTTCTGTAGCCAACAAAAACATGAAATATTATAGCTACCTTGAGGCAAACTGAAACGTATTCGCGTACGCTAAACATTCACCAAACCTGCATGTTTCACTGAACATATGCATCCCGTGAAGTATGCTGAACTTCTTGTCAACGGCAAAGCTCCTACATGGATAATCCAGGTTTCGACATACTGATGTTGTGTTGGGGTCGTCGAAGAAAACTTGAACTTATTGAACTACTTTCCAAATTCGAAGATTTGAAGTAGGACGAAGCACATAACATCGCTTTAAATACTAATACGATATAACTTGCTTAGGCGTGCATGAGAGAATCACTATATTTGAATACGTATATCTCGTAAAAGACCCTTCCATGTGAGTAGGGCATGAAAGAGAAGCTAAACTTCTGAACAAATACTGTGAGGCAAAACAATCCCATACGGGCATACTGCAGAATTCTTTAATCACCAAGCATAACCCACAATTTAAATAAGCGAGCAACAGCGTAAATTCCAATTCATTTCATGTTAACCAAGAGTCACGAACTCCCCGAGAAATTAACTCTGATAGAAAAATTGAATTTTTTATCAACATGAAATTAGACCAAGACATCACGATAATTGAATGAGAAATCTACTTAAGTGGGGTTAATGTCCATGCTTTACCTGATACAGGGCCATTGAGATCTTTCATAAGCAGTAATATATTTGACCAACTTAGGCCACAGCCAGTCTTACCATCAGATATTCATAATTGTATCAGCGTCACTAGACGACCTTTAGCCATTGCTGGAACGACAAAGCTTTAGTTGTCGGGGCCAGGAGGGAAGCTGCTTTCTATGTTGGCAAATTCTTAGTTTCCTCCTCCGCCTTTCAGCAATCACAATTTGTTCTTGGGTTGGACATTCTTATCTCCAATGGGTTGAAGTTAGCTTATGAAGGGGTATGACAAGTACTTTCTTGCAGGGCAACATGGCTTTACCCTGTTAAATCCCCAAACTTCTTACTCGTATTTGATACGCCCGGGTTTCCTTTGATAATAGAACTACGGGCAAGTGTACTGTCAGTACCGATACTCATTCTTCTTATTCGCTTGTGCAGTCACTCAGCAGGGGGCTTGTTCCAGTAACAGCTCACTGTAACTTTGCTATCCAAGTAGGACAAGAAGTACAGTTGCAATTTTCCCTAGAGTAGCAAGGAGCAGTACGGTTGATAGAAATTTCCATTTCATAATCATTGGTTATATGGCCCAGATGGTTATTTCTTTCAATGCCTGCAGCCTATGCATACGACGTTGTATCAGCCAAATTAGCCAATCATCTTCTTGAACCTATCACTTCCGAAAGTGGTTTGAAGCAAGGATGCAAGTTGTATCCTTTGCTGTTCAATCTATTCATAGAAGATGTAAAGCATGAATTTGATGTTAAGTGTGGCCCGGTCTGTTCAGATGGCACTAATATTAGCCTCTTCTTTATGCCGATGATCTTGTGCTTCTGTCTACCTTTCCAAATGGATTACAAAGATATTGAGACAAAATAACTCCTTCTTTTTTAGTCGGAACTTGAATATAAACCTCAAGAAGAGTAATGTTTAGTTTTCAACAAGAAGAACACAATCGCAAAAAGTAGCCTTTAGAATTTGAGACAAAAGTCTTAATTTTGATACAAGGAACAAATATTTGGGTACTTTTAACTGGGCACTTCAGGTTCATATAACCCCGCTAAAGAAAACTTAAGAGACAAATCAGATAAAGCCTATCTTTCACTGAGAATAGACTAAAGAAGATTAAATTTGATGACCATTTTAGCCTTAAACCTAATGCCACTTCTCTCAAACCCAAATTTTCCTACAACACTAAGATATAGTCTTAAATGAATCACCAACAACTGAAAGTCCTAAAACGAAGCTGTAATCAACACGATCGTATGAACTTCTTGTTTGAGTCTATTCTTAAACTGACTAACTCCCTGCACGTCATAGTGTGCAAGAGTACATTAGGCGTAGACTGAAATTGTTCAAACCTGCCGGAATTGTTTATTTTTTATTTCATAGTACAAGTGACACTTTATTTCATCGTGCTCTAAATGAGAACTTGCTTCAGCACGTGAAAGGTCATTTCAGCTGGATGTCGTCTTCCTTTGCCTATATCAAGACTTTTGACATTAATCTTAATATTGTGAAATAAAAAATATGAGGTTTAAATTTCAAATTAATAAAGTTCTCAGAGAGAGATATGAGCTTTGCTGGAGAATTAAGTTAAGATCAGATGTTGGTCAGTCAAAACAGGGAGCAATAAGCTGAGCAATTACGCTAAATTTAAAGGTAGATTCAAAATTGAACCTTATGTGAAAAACGGGGACAGAAGTTGCAGGACATTGTTGGCAAAATTTCGCTGCAGCGTTCACCGATTAAAGGCAGAAATGGGTAGGCATGAGGGCTTAGCTCCTGAAAAAAGAATATGCACTTCTGCCATGACGGGGCAATTGAAGACGAACTGCATTTTCTATTATATTGTCCGACATATAATAGTCTCCGTCGAAAGAAATAGTACCAGAATTCGAAATCTTCATTTCCTGTCTGTGATTAAAAATTCAAAATATTGATGAACAGGTTAGTTATTGGTCGATTTACGACCCAGGCGTGAAAAAGTTATTCAAATAGAACCTCTCACCAAGGATATTTATTCTGTATGTTGGCTATATTCATGTCTCAAGCACTTTTCTTAAGCCCACTCTCATCATCACAAAGTCAATGTAGTGACCTTAATTACGGTAAGTCCAAATCTACAGCTAGTGATTCCATTTGTTATGTCATTTATGATATATCACCAATGTCCTGGGTGCGGCTAGCAAAGCAATTGCAGGTCAACAAGAACATGGTTTTCATAGCTATTTAGATAACGACTGGCTGCCAAGATATCACTGTTCAAGCAATTTCAAAATCAGTTCTCACCAGCTTTTGTTCATTAACAGTGTATGTGCAGGGTTTGACAATTTGGGTGGTATTTTGGCAGGTTAGCCACCAAGAAGTCATTATTATTTATTATGCTGTAGTGAATTTGCCTAATACGATCCGAAATACTGCCAACCCTGTGTGTTTGCTATTACCTCTTTGTCTGTCTAAGAGACCACGATGCATTAATGGTCCATTTACGAGCCAGGCGTTAATGATAATTTATGCGAAGGTCTCGGTTCTATTCCCCTACTTGCAGCTTGCAGCCATGTGCTTGTCATTGAGCCATTAAAAGTACTGATGATGGGAGCTTACTAAGACATTGTTCTTTATTTAAGTTGCAGTTACACAGATAATCCACCACAAGCACTTCGTCGTTCATGTCCGAAGAGATTGGACCAGAAGATATTTATCCAACAATGTCGAACTGAAAACCAGATGAGAGATCAGTTGCCCAGGAAGTTTTCTTGTTGCAGGAGGACAAGGCTCGTTGGGAACTATGTTAAAAGCCGTAGAAATATTGGTCGCAAGGACTGGTTGAATTGTTCCAGTCATAGAACAGTTTAAGGTGATAATGTTCAACTCAAAAACAATTAATAGCGATATTTTATGTCAATAGCATAGGTAACCTGGATCGTAGAAGGCGGGTTGGCTACCAAAAGGTTGGTGGCAAATGAGAATCTAAAAGCAAATGTGTCATTATTATTTATTAGCTGTAGTGCATTTGCCTAATACGATCCCAAATACTGCCAACCATGTGCGTTTGCTATTGCCTCTTTTGTCTGCTCAGGAGACCGCCATGCATTGAAGATTATTTTGTACGGTTCTTTTCTAAGCCTAAATACCCGTCTAAGCGTAGATAAATATATAAAGCTAAATTTTCAAAATTTAGAACGGCCCTACATCTACACAGTATATCTATACAACCTGGCCATGCTATATGTGTGCAAAAAAAAATTTTCAAATCAATATAGTCTATCGTTGCCATAATATCACCTTTATCAGACATTTTCTTCCTTGCTTTGGTGCTTACGAAGCATGTTGCAAGTTGCAGGCATAAAGGTTGGTAAGGCCCATTTAGATCTCATATAGCATGCATATCTACTGAAAATCATTGTCAATTTTTGTCGTTATTGTCAAGCTTTGTTATATTGTAGTAAAATTTTGAACCTATTTTGATTTTTACAAAAAACCTTTGCTTTGGAGAAGTTAAAAATTTTTAACACATTTCCAACTTTCTAAGCCATTTTCACATACTAATTTTACTGAATTCATAAAGGTTGATCCCCACCTATGGTCTGGTTAACTTGTTTGCACTTAGCCAAAACCCCTTTTTGGATGGTTATTTGGCAGATGGACTCCATGTTATCATTCAATACATTTGAAAAAGTCTAGCAAAGCAGAGGACCCGAGCAAAGTACCCGCCCTTCGGTTTTGGTTAATTACACTTCCAGGCTAACATTATGACCGTGATAAATTCTAAACAACAATTTTACCCCACACTTGTGTTCAAGAATTTTTCGGGTAGCCCAAAGTGTACAAATAAAATTCTTCATTTCCCCGGACCTATTGAAACTAGAAAATGTCACACCCCGTAATATAAAACGGAGGAGAAACCTAGTAATCAAAATTTCAGACCAAACCTCTATTAGGTTTCCTCAAGGTTCTTAAAAGTTTAGAACGCGTGTATTGGAATGCTTGAAAAGTGGAGGGCAAGCTTAGAAAATCCTTATCCAAAGCGTTCAATCCTATACACCTTTTCAACTACACAGTAAAACAAATCGACCCTTAACGAACTTTGTCCCCAAATTGACCATAGTTTGACCCTATTCTTTCTCTAAACTGTCCTTAAAATCTAGGGACAAGCTGTGTTCTTACTAATTTAGGGTCAGTTTTTCACTACATACTTAAATCAACCCTAAAGTCAAATGAGGTCGTCCCTAAATTGTCCCAAAATTGTGCCGAAATTTTTATGCCCTTAAAGTGCATTCCTTCAGAGTAAAATAGATCGTCCATAAAATTAAGTGGAAGCGTCACTAAATCAAAATTGATCCTATATTGTCACTGAAATGACCCGAAAGTTTTCGATTCTGACGTTTTCTTGCGTAAATTCGTCCCTAATTTGTCCCGAATATTCAAATTGTGTGCAAATTCTAAAGCAAAAAATCGCGTAAAATCAATGTTGTAATCGTCAACATTAGGCTTAATATTTCAGGAGGGCTGCAGGGATAGAGATACATCATGAAATCAATCTTCGAAGAAGCAGGAGAAAGATCTTTTGGAGAGAGTTCTGTTTACTGCTGAAGACTGTTATACGAAACAGGTAAGAATGTTTATTAGTCTGAATTCGATTTTGCAAACGGTTTGCAACGCAATCGAAGGATAGGCCAATCTAGCTGCACAATTTCATTTACGAAGTTTTTTTACCATCATATTGTTAAAAACTAAATGCAAATGTCATTTTTCTACTGTTGTTTGCATTTAGACCTTATACCACGGGAGGTCGGAGGACGTAAACTGAGTTATCGCAGGATATGCATCTGGCTGAATGAAAGGTTTAAGAAAAGGGATCTTTTGTTCCCGTACGTCGAAATAGTCGAAAAAGCAATCAACAGTGCATCAAAGACCTCTTCACAGAAATTACGAAAATGCTTCAAGCCCGATGACTAAAGTAAATGATAACTGTCTTTTGATATAATGCTTTCACAGAAAAGAGAAATAGCACTTTAGCTGTCGAGAGGTGTTCATAATGTCATCTCATTTTCAGATCTTGATGGTCCATGTACGCCCCAAGCGTAAATGATGATTAATGCGAAGGTCTCGGGCCTAGTCCCCTGCTTGCAGCCATGTGCTTGGCACTCAGCCACAAGAAGCACTGATGATGGAAGCTTCCAATCTTTCTGCTAAATAATCAATTTGTTTGTGAATGTTATATACCAAGACTTTGATTTCTTTATATGAATTATCGACTACTGTCCCTTTCGAGCGGGAATTATTTGGTGGTTATTGGTTTGTTAGTTTTACCGCTTATGATCGTAAGAAGAGGCTTCTATTCACAACATCACAGGCAACAGGAGAGAAGACGAGACATCGCTGGGGCTGGGCCTAACCGACTCAAACAAGCAGTCTAAAGACAATTTGTTCTAGATCCAATTCAGCACCTGCGTGGAAGCGTTAAGTCTCCAAGCCCAACTGTGATGGGTAATATATTCAACTTGAACAGTATCCTGTAAACTTCGCTAAAGTTTGAAATATGATGGAAAATCGTTTCCTCAAGAAGTATCTGGAAAGTCGCCAGAGAAGGTTCAGAAAGACGTTGCACGAACGAAAGCAGTTTAAAAGACCTCAAAGTCAGAACTATCAGAGGAGTATGCAGAAGCTACAGCGACAGTAGATGTTTGAAATCAAGGTCATAGAATGAGTTGAAATCGAAGGGAAGTATTCTTCAATTTTCGTTATATTTCGTACGCTGGTACGCCAATTGCGACAAAACTGACTATCTTGGATGCATGCCCTGCCGAGATGGGCGTGAACAGGTTGTCAACTAGCAGCTTGGTCATTATTGTCTTGAATATGTTGAATGGCAGCTAGGAATCACTGTTAAGACTGAATCAGCTGAATCAGTTCTTGCCCGTTTAATGCTCATTTGTGGTATATGTACAGGGTTTGGCTTTGGGCGGTATTTTGGCGGGTTGGCCACCAAGAATCTGGTGGCAAATGATAATTCATAAACAAACGTATCATTATCAATAGTTATCATAGTGAATTTTGCCAAATACTGCCAACCCTTTGTGTATTATTGCCTCATTTGTCTGTCTTAGAGACCGCCACGCATTAATGTCTAAATGGAGGACAAGCTTCTGCATCAAGCAAAATGTGGCGCTTCAACGGTTGAGTCATTATGAGATATTGAAGAAATAACTGATGAATGCTGTATAAAAGTTCTAGAAGGCAAAGAGAAAAAACTGTTGGCTATTGATAAAGCTCAAGGAAATGCAAGGCGTTAGAATAGAAAATAATCTACTCATTGACCCTTCTATGTTTTTGTGGTTCATGGCTTGTTCAAGTTATGTAGACTTTGAAGAAGCAATCATATCGTTTAGACTTAGATTATTTTATTAGCTTCAGCACAACAGTGTAAATGTATTGTAATAAGTTATTGTGTTGTTTTCATAATTAACAAAAAAATTATCAGTACTGAAAATTGCTCGTATCTCTAGTGGTGAATCTGGAACAACAGAAAACAGGGGGTAACGTTTTTCTAATTTCCATAATTTTTATTGATAGTTTAGGGACAATTTAGGGACAGGATCCAATAACAATGGGTTCTCCCAAAGAGAATAATTGAACATTTATGGACGAATTATGGTCAATTTATGGTAAGTTAAGTGTTCATTTATGGTTAAAAAAGGTCGTAGTTCAGTGTCAAAAAAACCCCATTGTCCATAAATCTTAGGGACGATTTGCATTACTGTGTAACAGCCTCGTTTTCGAAATTTACGAACGTTCGTACAAACATTTTGACCCCAGATTCAGACTGAGCAACTTGATTGTAGTGTCGAGGGAAATTTTTACGCCTTTAGTCCTTACGATGTTGATTTTTTAGCGATAAAAGTTTGAAAATTTATAAAGGATTTGCCCGTGAAATCGTCGGGGGTGAAATTTTAAGTCCTCAATCATTTTTCACGGTCAAATCCCTTATAAATTTTCAAACTCTTAATCGCTATAAAAATCAACATGTAATGTCTCAGGCGTAAAAATTTGCCTTAACACTAAAACGAAGGTACTGAATTCGAATCTGAAATCGACATGTTTTGACAATTTTCAAATTGCTCGAAAACGAGGCCACTAGTTGATTATAATTATGATAACCATAATCCGAATCATCATAATCCATGATTACCATGATTATTAATACGAATCATCATTATCAACATCATTATCAGCATATACAAATTTCAGGTAAGGCAACATCTCTACCAAAAAACTGAGGGACTTTGTTATTTGTTTTGAACTCCACAGCGAGTAAAATATTTACTTGGCAAAAGACCAGAAAAGGAAAAAGGATCCAGCAGACACTAACAAAATAGTCCGCAACTGAAAACGAATCGATTTCCAACTGAGAAAAATCCAAATTTTACTAGGTTTTAGGTTTCAAAACACTTGGCCAAATCTTTAAATCGTATCCGGCCAAAAACGGGATCGATTAAAAAGAGCAGCGCATCTCTACGTCATCTAGGGAAAACGCCTTTCCTGTTGAGTCCAGCAACATAAAAAATGGGCAATCTAACTTGCATAACTGCATTTCAGTATACAAGATTAGATTGCAAATATAATTAAGCAGCTGGTTTGTAGCTACAAAGCTCCAGTATATCTTATAGTACATAGCTATATAGCGCCAACTTCAAAAAATTCGATTATTCTCATTGTTATTATAATAGAAGACCTATTTATTACCTTGCTATAGTGAGCAACATGAACGAGAACAGAGCCTTCAAGCAATGTCATATCTTCTTCGGGAATTTGCTAAAAAAAGTCACATATAAAATAGGTAAAACCATTAACATAGGAAAGATAGTCGCAGGTTAAGCATATGCTGTAAATCCTCAAATAAAGACCTCTTACTTTTATACGCATTCCCTTAATTAATGCGCCTCCACAAAAAAAAACAGAAAATAGTTAAAAGAAATTCCTCTCTCTTTTAAACTGCTCCTTCTTTTAACCCCCCCCCCCCCTATTACAGTCGCTCTAAATTTCATCTGATGTTTCACTACATTAGCTGACAGTATTTTACTTGTCGAAGAGACATGTCGAAGACCTTTAACGACCCTTAAAAACTATATGGAGACGAGGATTAAAACCCCGTTAAAAATGAAACGTGACCAGTCAATTTAAATTGGCCATAGGCCTCACAGAAAAGTCGGTAATCAATTTTTGGATTGAGAAATAAAAAAACAAAACAATTAATATATATATATAGGGACCATATACACTACGACTTAAAATCTTTCTTACATGGCAGGGTGCAGAGCAAAGAAGTGTGAATTCCAGAGTTTCCGACCTAACATTCCTGCACAGAAAAATTAACACCTGTCAATTATTCGGACCCTTGGTGACGGTTTTGATGATTGGGTTTTTCTTAAAGTCTACAGAGTTTGTGAACATTTTAATCTGCGATGACAGGAATCATTAAAAAAACAAAAGACTTAGAAAATAAGGGATGCTCCAGAGCATCCCTAACTTAATTGGTCGGCCCTTTGTTCCTTACTTGTGAAAAAAGTAAGGAGAATTTCCTAACATCGACCATGTACACTGCGCATCAAGGTGTTAATTCAAATAATCTGTAGAAGAATGTAAGAAAGTTGCTTGTGTATATGGTCCCATATATAACATTCTTATCTTTACGTGATAATGATAGGATGTCCAGCTTCAAAAAGTTTATTATCATGGATTAACAGAAGGTTGGAAGGATGACTGAAGCACATCTTGTTTGGGCTTGTACATGTTTTTGCATTGAGGAAGCCATTATATGGGCGAATCGAATAATCCAATCGAAATGGGATAGGGTTAGAAAACTTGAGGGGGTGGTGGAAAATTTCAATGGATTTCTCGGCTCAAAGGACATACTTTAGTTCCAAGAACAAGTATTGTAGGTTCCAGTATCGACTTGGGGTAATCTGGTGTGAAAAAATAAATCCTAGTATGACTAATTTATAAAAATCAGAAGAAATAAAATGCCATTATTTACCTCTAGCCTGTACGTTCTTTGACTTTGTGGTATAAGCTGATCAAGTGGTTGATCTTCTGGAACAACACGGTAAACTTTATTACCAACAATTTCTAACAGTCTAAATTCATTTGTTTTTGAATGGACGTATCTTCGAGCTTCTTTAAAAAGATGTGACACTGATCCATCTTTATTGACGGAGAGATTTAATTCTCGCTTTAAAGAGAAAAGGTGCCAGTAAAAGGTCAGATCTCGATCTCTTAATTAAAATCTAAAAGAATAGTAACAAGTCGTAATTCAAATCCAAGACAACAGAAATGTTCATCAATTCTATGTTCATGCATATGACTGGATAACACAGTTTTGTGCGTTGCTTAAAAAGTAAATCCAAGGATTGCGCAATTTCACAAATTTTCGTCTAGCTACCTCTGTGCCTCTCGCCTTAAAAAAATATGGGAGACACAGTTTACTGTGATGGAAATATGCCATATAATTCATTGCAATTTACAACCTTAATTCATATTCCACAAAACTAAGTACCTGAGCTCTGTTAATTTCCTGAGCCTAAACTATGGAACAAATTGAACATGAATATGCACTCTCTCTTTTTTCCTTACAAGTTAGTTAAAGCAAAAGGTGTAGAGGTTTGATCAGAACGGCGGTTAGTTTTCAATTTCTGTAAGGTAAACAGTGTCCATTCCAGTCTCCCTTGATACATATTTTGAGAAAAAGAGAAATCAACTTTGAGAAATCGTTTGATTCCAAACAGATAAATAAAATTGAAAGGGTATTATGCGCCTCTGGTATTTTAAACATATCTCTTATCTTTGGTGTAAAAGTACATTTCAAACATATTTCCATTATCCTTCAATAAGCAATTGCCATAACTCTAATGTTACCCATCAATCCCCCCTTTTGCCGTTCAAGAGTTCCCTTGTTCGCCCTGTTAGAGAGTTTCATCATTCCTATGCTTCCTATTCCCCGTTCCCCTTTTAGTGAATATTAAATATTTTATAGAATACTAAATATTGAACATTAGAATACTGAATATTGATTTATTCTCTTGCCATGCAAAATAAAGTTACGATGTGCCTAACAAGGAGGTAGAAAGAGATTTGTTGTTTCAATATCCAAAGCCCGACTAATTAGAAAAACAAAAACAAAAACAGGCCAGTACAGCTTGTATTAGCAACCTTTCTTTTATCATATTCTGAAAAAATCATGTCTAATATAATATAGAACCACTTATACTTCCATACATATGAAGTTTTTACATTCCGATCTTTCACAAGTAAGACAACGCTGTTCTAGTCCCACCGCAAGTGATGTTAAGCTTGCCTGCGTGAAGTGAACATGTGAATTTACAATCTTCCGTATGGATGACAAACCAACACAATTTGGCGTTGTTCAAAAGGAGCGTTAAACTACGAATCACATGCCATGATGCGGCATGTATAGTAGGCCTAAATTAGCTGATAAAGCAAGAAATAAAACCTAGCCAAAAACACAGAAACAACAACAACAACAATAACAACAAGAACAACAGCTAGGTAGACATAAATACGACATTTGAAAATGTAATGGCGAGGAGCCAAACCAGCAATGGAAGTGAATGAGATAGACATCTAGACTTATTACCTCAGTCTCAGTTATCGCTCATCAAACCGAGACTAACACCAAACGAAGATCGCTCAAACTGGGACTCAAATTAGGGTCATTTTGTGGGACTGGCAGGAACGAAAAGTTAGCCCCCTTTCAAACGAGGATCGTTCATTGCAATCTCAAAGCAAAACATACGAGCCCTATTCGGTAGGCGTTTTGGTACTAAACCACGAAAAGAATTTTGAACTAATTTTGAAAAAAACTTGGTTGGTAAGAGCTTTCTGAAAAACAAATAGTTAGTAAAGTTTTAAGACATAGAAAAATTACTTTTCACTGGTTCTAGACCCGGTAGATTTAGGACGTCACAACCACTTACCGTTGACATCACTGTTACCATGGCAATATAAGAACGAGGCAGAAAAGTAAGTCCAAAAGGATAACCTGTCGATTATGAGTCATAGTTTGATCGTCCAGCAGTTGAACAATAGCGATAACTACGACTCAAGTCTAATAGACATCACAAAATACGAAAGAAAGCCAAGTTTTGTGTTTAGCAGGACACAAAACAAAAACACTTGACCACAACTCTTAATCTAAGACCAACAAGCAAATTAACAATTGGAATTTACATCAATATGAAAAAATATGTTCATCTGAAAAAAACACTGAAAATTTATCCGATGTGCTTATGTAGATGTTGACACTTTTTTTTCGATTTTTTAAGTAAAAACATTGAATTTCATGCCAAAATAAATGCAAGAAAAACAGGCTGAAAAAATTGGTCTTAAGAAGAATGTTCAGTGAAATGTTCAGTTGGTTTGCCAACAGTGCAATGGGCTAGACTGATTACCTGAGTCCCAGTTATCGCTCATGAGACCGAGGCTAGCACTAAAAGGAGATCGCTCAAACTGGGACTCATAAACTTTAAGGGAAAAAACTGGCCTGCCACCCCAACTTTTTGGGTTACCAATCAGAGAGCAGCATTTCAAATAATGCATTATGATTGGCTTATTCAGCCACATCGATCTTTCACGTGATATTTTTCATTTATTTTTCTGAAAATGTGACCCCCCAGGATAACATCAGTCTTAGGTCGGCAAAATGGAGGGAGAACTTCTTCGCAGCTTCGCACAAACAACAAAGTTAATTTTTCCAAACCTGAAATAAAAAATGGGAGTCTTCCAGAATGGCTTTTGAAATCAGAAAGATTGGGATGCTTTCTGCTGAAACTTTGTTCTGTGTGCTCAAGCAAGAAGTGAAGAAGAAGAGTTTTTCGCGAAGACTTGAATTTTGGATTTGCATTCATTGGAACGCAGCAAGGAAAGAAAAATTGAAAGGGCCAGCAAACAGCGAAACAACTGCAATACAACAATTAGTATTTTTTGAACTTGATTCGACAGCATTTGAAATATCACAGAACAATTGCAGATAATTTTTTTTGGAAACTTTTAGGGAAAGGTGAAATTTTATTCACCTATCAAGTCCAGTTTCGAGTTGAAGCTGTTTTCTCAACTTTATATTTTTGAGAAAATGTGGGTTTTGCTCATCAAAAAATGGTAAGCACATTAAACTTAACGAAGTTTTTTATCTGTAAATATCTTCATTCATTTAATTTCGGTACTAGAACATGAAATAGGCAACTAGGTAAAGCAGAGAGAGGCAGAAAGCCGAATAAAATTTGAAAAGTTCGGTATTCGTGAGTTAACCTTTAACTGACTTGTTTTTAGACAAGATAGCATTGCCCTTTTTTACTTCTTTGCAATAAAATATTTATCTTAAAACTCTTACATGGGCTGATAGGTATATGTTGGAGTTCATGTTTTATGAGAAAATTACAATTTGAAACTTTGTTGTTATTTATTTGACTCCGAGGGTTCTATGCTCATTGCTGCAGTTACCAGGTGAAGTGACTGATAAATATTAGCAGTTGCAAACTAACGATAACTTTGTTAAATTGACTTGTGTACTTATTTCAGCAAAAACAGGATCAAACTATAGGTAACTAAAAGCCAGAGAGGCTTTTTTTAACTTTCGTCTTTGTGCGAGCTATTTCGAAATTTCTCTTTTTGACTTGGCCGAGTCAAAAAATGAGATGAGAGAGATATTTGTCAGGGGGTCGCCACATTTTCACTGCACAAAATGATGGAATCGAGGCAGGAAATTTCAGGCCAGTTTTCTCGGTGAAAGTTTATGAGTCGTAGTTTGAGCGTCCGTCAATTCAGTTCAATAGCGAAACTACGACTCAGGTAATCAGTCTAGCAATGGGCCTTCTAAAAATATCTTACAAACCTCATCTTTAAGATTAGAGTCCATCCATGTAACATTAAATTGAAGTTTGTGTTCCATCATGTTAACTGGAATGCTCAGCTAGAAAAGAGCATGATAGTCAATCGTAGACAAATCGAATGTAAAAAATATCACTAATGTTGGAAAAATAGCGGCACAGATGTAAAGTTCCCGCTGAACACACGAAAGTGTATTTCGGCACGCGCCCCTAAAAATTATTTTGAAATGTAATACATGTATTAAATCCAATCTAAACATATAAAAATCCCAGGGTAGGTATGCCTTTGGCATTCCCTGTGAAATCTGTATATACAAAATTAAAGGTATCCATTAGCCATATTTGAAGAATAAGAGCATGCCTAGGAGATCGCAATGAACAGAGTAGAGTTGCCACAAGTTTCAGTCCTGTTCTCGCATTTCTAACCTAATTTCAACTGAATCTAAATCCAGCGGTACCCCCTCGACGCATCTGATTCCTACCAGATCCGACTTTGTTCCCTTGCCGCCAAACTATCCTCTTTTTCTCCTGTTAGCGATAATTCCCACTGATTCCTGCTTCTTCCACATGTTTCCTCGTGCGTGTTCGTACTTATTCCCCTCCGTTCTCGCACATTCCTCAGAAAAGCACTGTTTACCGCTCATTCCCGATCGTTCCTGACTTCATTCTTTGTTACAGCTTTTAGAGATACATGGAAAAATTTCTTTTACGCAGGTGGCTTGTGATTGAGTGGTAAACAACTTTGGTAGAACAAAGGAACACAATTCGTTGAGTTCAACAAACAATATATGAACGTAATGAAACCAAACAATTTTGACCACATTGCAGGACCAAAAACATTTAGAATACTACGGCTTGCACTATTTTGGCAGAAAAGGCTTCAATAAAAAAAGAAACGCGTTTCTAGGTACAGCAGGGCGGGTGCTATTTATGAAATTCGTTTATGAGGCTGAGTACAGAGGCAGAACAATAGGGAACTCATTGATTCAATGAAACGATTGTTTTCATTGTGCATATAGAGAATACAAATTCCGATCTTTTGTTACAACATTCCTGATTCCTAAGTATCTATCTATCTAGGTCTATTTCGTCCGGTTTGTCGACAACCCTTTCATCCTTTTTTCATTCTTCAAACATAAAAATAGCAGATAAATTTCAAATGTTGTTAAAAAACATGGCCAAGCCATTTTCATGCCACAGTTACCCCCGGGGATCGTTTCTGTTTGCGACATTAGGAAGGCAAACCAAGAGAAATAATAATAATTGTAAACAGTACAAGATAACGCGTGGTAATTGTACGTAGTAAATATGTAACTAACTACGTTTTTAAAAAGTTATACGTTATAAAATAGTAATTAACTACGTTTGCCAAGAATATCTCAAAACTTAACCTATCGGGGAACATAAAAGCTGGTGTTGTTATCAAATTGTGAGAGTCCTTCCTGTACATATAAATCATGATGGCAAACCTCAACTGAATTATTGAATGAATTAAATACTCTGTGATTGATTCTTTGTGATTTTATTCGACTTCAACATCAACATAAGAGAAGCAAAACATATACGCAATGCTCGATTTAATCAAAGTTATGTCGCAAAACACGAGTATATCAAATAACAAACGAACAGGCCATACTAAGTCCTTATACAATGGTCCATGTTTCTATCGTTACGAAACAGCCACCAATATAGCTAAGCTGGTCTAGTAACGACATCTTTTCGCTGTGAGAATACTTTAGTGCAATCAATTCATTCTTAGCAAGGTCCGTTCTTGAAGCCGTTCTATTGTAGTCGATCTTTGGAAATACAGTCTTGCATTTTTTCATGTGGTAATCCAGAACGTTCATTTTTAAACTTAGAAAACAATTACATAATGAAATTGATAAGCAATTTTTATTTTTGTATGCATTTTTATTCATTGTTTTCTTAATTTTTTTTATTTGCTTTCTTCATTTTTCGTTCATATCCTCCTTCGCGATTTTTCTCTTATATTCTATTTGGCGTTCTATTTTTCTTTTTCTCGTGCTTTCGATTTTCCACCTTTTTCGCTTAACTGCCTTGTTTTTCTACTTTCTTACTACTGATGAAGGGTTATGTCCAATATGTTTACTTTTAACATATTCTAGGTAATTCATTTATTCCCAAGAGATAAAGGTTGTAGTACCGAATATGACATAGACTGAGCTTTCACCGCAATCCAATTTGTGTCATATAATTCCGACTGGCAGATTCGCCATAGTGGGTTGAATATGTGAAACTAATGTGGAATTCTTGTTAAAATTATGAAATTTGGCAAACATATACAGTTTAATGCCCTGAAAAATTTAAAGTTTCGAGCCAATACATATGAACAATAATGACGTCATTATAACATCATCATTGTAAATGACGTTGTTATGACGTCATTGTTACAATATTTAAATCTAGGGCGAAATCCGTAACTAAAACATGTTGATTAATGTACAGAGGATGAAGCTCGGTATTCCAGCACCTTAAACAACTTATTATTCATAGCATTGACGTCATAATGACATTGGTCATTTTTAACATTACGTCATTCACATTACTATGGCGTATTTTTAAGTCATTATATCATTTTTAGCGACACAAAGATACCTTCGAAATATTCTTAAATTTGTTCTCATGTTTGTAGTCACATTTGCTTTTGACGGAAGGATGTTTAGTTGTTGCATTTATTGATTTACTTAAATAAACGTTTGACGAGTTTTACTGCCGTTTGTATCAATAATTAGGTGTGTTCAGTTAAGTTTAGCGACACTCTCCCCCACAATAGCACATTGCGGTGCACTGCAATTCAGCTTTATTGCATTTGCATGCATTTCTACATCCTTTCTTGCAATTGCACTTTACTAATATGCTAATAGCATTAGATACTTCGGGAAGAGTTGTCCATATGGGTTGCCAATATTCGTCAACTTTTTTCCAACATCACGTCTCAGGATTCAGTAGCAATTAACTTTTCAAGAACATTTGCTGCCAACAGTGTGCTTGATAGGAAGCACGAAAAATGTGCTGTTTAATGCTGCTAGTGATGGTGGTATATTTTCTAACATTCTATTCTTGTGCGAAAATAACATTTGTCTCGTTGAATTCACATCTTCCTGCATACTGCCGCGGTCGTACAGGTATACGATGAATTGTTCTATCTCTGCAAACGATTCGCTTGATTCCTCTCCTGGGTTGTTCATTGTGTCTAGAAGAGTATAGGCGTTACATGTTTATAGGAATTCCAAGTCTCCATAGCAGACTGTGCCGCAGCCTGTCAGTGCATGAAACATAGGAAGGGTGAGTGACCTCTGTGTTCCTAAAAACTTTGAAATTTCATTCACATTTAAAATTAAAAATTTAAAAATGTATTTAAAATTTTTTCCCGATCAAAATGCTATATACAACTTCATCTGTGGAATCCTGGCCACGGCAGCAACGCCAAGCTCAACAACATCGGTGTCAACGGATTTTATTACAGCATTTAGAAAATTTTGCCTGGTAACAGCATCAATAAAATGAACATAGATTCTTGAATCTGCTTCTTCGTGATTACAAGGGGCGAGAAGTGACGTGTCTTGGGGTGGCGATGCAAGCACTTCGCTGTTAACTGTAACAAAGAATGA
>JAADKT020031120.1:0-11020 GCA_011763395.2 Chrysaora chesapeakei
CCTTTTCTCTCATTCTTCTACTCTTCTTCTTCTTTATTTTCCACTACTTCCTTTCCTCTTCCTCTTCTATTTCTTTTATTTATGCATTTTATCTATTCTTTTATTTCTTTTATTTATGCATTTTATCTATTTCTTTTATTCCTCTTCTATTTCTATTTATTTATGCACTAGAAAACATTTAATTTCCACCCAAAAATGTGTTTTTAATAGAGTAAAATCAACGCATTAAAAGATGAATTAGATTTCTCTCTGAAGTTTTGTGTTGTTGAATCGTAGCCTCATGCAATCAGTCAGCCAGTAATCAAAGTTGTATACTAGTTGATACTTAGATAATTAAGTGATTTTTTTTTCTAATCAACCACATAGCAGAGCTCCTGTCGATAAATGATTTAACCCCCGACCACTCTGCTGTGAAGTACAAGCTGCACTGACATTGTTTTGCAGATGTAGTTTGTAGCAGCTGCACGATGAACGAGCTGTTTCACAATTAAAGCAGTCCTTTAGATAGCTAGTACTGTCAATAGTAAGTGTAGAACTCTGTAAGTACAAACAAACTGCAGGCAAGCAAATTACTCAAGAAATTGATTAATAATACAGGAGTCATGTTCTTGTGGTATATGCATATAACAAATCCCTTGTAATAGATGTCTTGTATAGGAACGCATATTGTTTTCAGAGAAACTTGGGTGCGTTGCTTGACTTCAGAGCGATCCTACAACAGCGCAATTATATCAGACTGAAGTAGTTTTATCGGATGCAATAGATAACAAAGGTATTCACAGGAAACTAAACATGGATTTATCAATGTACCCCAGAATGGTAAGATTTTGCCTATATATTTAAATACCTTTTAAATATGTGGTTATTGTTGGTTTTTAGTGATTTAAGAATATCGTGATTTAGGATTAGAGTAACGGAATGCGTCTTTCTTGTCAAATTGTGCAAAAAGTCATTGATTTATGATTATGATGGAAGAAGAAAAGTAATCTTTTGACAGGTTTATTAAAAGATTTATTGAAGAATCTGAAGGAATTTAATTGCAAAAACTTAATTTTTTGGAAAAATGTTTTGATACCGCAACACAACAGTCATCTTCACAACCATACACTAGAACATTTAGAGATTGGAACATTTTTAGAACATTTAAAGAATGGAAAATTTGAAAATTGTATAGATATGTCGAAATTCTTGAAGGCTGCTGGTATTTGACTTAGGATAACATCACTTGTTTAGAAATTTCACAGCGACGCATATTTCTAACAAAATTCTCAATTTTAGTCTTTCGATAATTGATTTTCTTTGAAAAACCTGTCCCAAATGAAATTTCTCTATGTTTGCTGAAAATATCAAAGAGAAACAAATCCAATAAGAAATTAAACGTAAGCCAGTGATCAAAATCATTTACAGGGTGTTTTGCGGTACTGTACATGAAAATATGACGTCATCTAGCAGGTTGTTAGGGATGATAAATATTATAAGGAAGCATAACTTATACTAGTTTTGCAGCAAAATTGTGCAAAGAAATGCAGTTTAACATACTCGTAACTGTTGCAATAACTTTTGCTTCATATTTTGCAAGAAATTTTTGCTTCTACGTGGGTGATTTCTGGGTGATCTATATATTAGTGGCTGCTATAGCAACGTTAAGGTGGTTGCCGATTGAAACCCACTACTGGGAAAGTTTTGTGTTGTTATGTATGTATGTTAAGTAAGCAGTTCCATATTCATCTCCGATGTTTGCTCCTTCAAAAATATCAATTTATGTAGCTATCTTTCTCGACTGACTTTGCCACATGAGATACTAAAGCACATACATACTGGGGGGGGGGTTCTTACATCGTAAAGGTACCCGGGGATGTGCTGCACCCAAGAGTATACTTTTTCGGACTCTTTGTCCAGCCAAGGCAATACATTTTAGCAGTTTTAGCCTAGCCAAGGGGAGGCAAGGGTGTCATATTTGACGATGTTGGTCTAGGAAACTGTCATGCTTTGAGCTTAAGCAGCTTTTGAAAGTGAAATTTCACAAAATTCATCCTGCCCATTACTGTTGATAACATTTGAAAGAAACAAATCGACCTCTGAAACTTCTCCGACTTCAAACCAATAATATTGAGAGATATACTAACTCGATTGGCTTAGAATTGAAATGAATCTGGCCAAGGGTATCGTTCTTAAATCAGACCCCTGCTCAAAATTTAGCCAAGACCCCCGTGACATGAATGAACTTGTTGTTCCTAATTGGAACTGCTATTTTTTTCCTCAGATAGAATACTCTGGGGCCCCTCAAGTAACCTAAAACTAGGGGCCCTTTTTTGGTCTAACCTCAAAATTTGTCCATGACGCCACTGTGGATATGCTAAGGCCCTGACCAAACGATCAAACATTGTTGATCCAACATTTTAAATTTGCTTGCCAAGCAAAATGTTTGACTGTTTGGCCAGGTCTATAAACATTGTTCGTCCAACAATTTTTGCATGCGTCAAGCAAAAAATGTTTTTGAACTTTTTCAAAAACATCACGCTACAAATTTTGCTTATTTTTGCTTGTCAAGCAATGTCTGATCGTTTGGCTGCATTTCCAACATTGCGTGTCAAACATTTCACCACCTAGCAACATTTCACCACCTAGCAACATTTCTTACAAAAATGGCGTTCGTTCTCGTGCATTAGCAGTAACATCGTTGTTGGACAGCATTGTTTTCGGACGTGGCCAAACGGTCATACAGTTGTTGTATAGCAAATATGAAATGTTAGACCAACAATGTTTGATCGTTTGACTAGGGCCTAACTACATAACAGGTGTTTTCAGAAGCTCTATTCTCTAGTTAATTAATTTTCGTTCTATTGTTTTGACTCTGCAGTCTTCTTACAAAACATTCAACATGATGAAATCAGATTATCATCTTATCGTTCTAATTTTAACTTTAGATCTTAAACTCCACCTAAGTTTGACATTCAATATTAGAAAAACTCACAAGTACACAGCAAAGTACTTTCTTGAATTGAGAAAAATCATCATCAAAGCTTAATTCGTTGATCCGAAAATAGGCTCCAATTTAAGTCTGTTAGCTTCATAGCACAGTCAGGTCTCACTCGCATCATAGCCCATCTTCAAATGTAGATTAGTTAGTTAGTTGATTAGTTGGTTTGTTAGTTAATTAGTTAGTTAGTTAGATGCTAGTTAGTTTGTTAGTTAGCTGAGCTGATAAGGTAGTAACTGAGATAGTTAGTTAGTTTGTTAATGAGTTAGTTAGTTAGTTAGTTACTTCGTTAGTAAGCTATTTAGTTAGTAAGTTAGTTAATTAATTAGTTAGTTAGTTAGTCAATTTGTTAATTAGTTAGCTTAGCTATTTAGTCAGTTAGTTAATTAGTTAGTTAGTAAGTTAGCTAGTTAGTTAGTTAGTTAGTTCATTAGTTTGTTGGTTGGTTAATTACTTAGTTAGTTAGTTAGTTAGTTGGTTAAGAAGTTAGTTGATAAGTTAATCAGTTAATAATAATCAGCTAGCTATTTAGTTTATTAGGTAGCAAGTTAGTTTGTTAGTTAGTTAGATAACCATTACAAAGTTTTCGTTGCTTTCATGTTTTAAGCCCTCCTTAAAAGAAGTGTTTGTTATGAGTCCCAAATTATTCTCATTTGCAAGAGAATCTATCATTAATAGCCTGATTTGTACTATAGTATACAACCAGCGTTATTTTGAGCCTGAGCGCCTGGGCCTGTATAGTACAAATAGACGTCCTCTATGAAGTAGATAAGGAGAAAATACTATTTTTAATTCGCCCTGCACGATGAAAGCTTGCTAAAAGATTTATCTTATCTTCTTAAACTTCTCATTAAATCTGTCCCACAATTCTACCACTGTCTATAAACTCATAGTGAGCATAGTACGAATGAAAACCAGAAAGGCAAGATGTTTCAATCAATTATTAAAGCTTCATTCTGTCTCTAAAAAGACTCATTTCTATGCATAAAGACACGGGATTGTTTGAAGTAACTAAGACAAGAAGATATGGAATAAAAGTATTGTTTTCAAGACGCTATAAGGATTTTGTAAAACACTTGATTGCGGAGGCATCTGTAAGTTTTATACAGGCTTATGAATATGTTTGTATTTGGTTGGCTGTTGGCTTATGGCTTATGGTTAATAACATTGTTTTTCACTGTTTATATGAAGGCTACCTTTAAAAATGATTGTTATGCGTTCATCTACCTTGATAACGACAAAACCTTCAAAGCAACCTGTCTACAATGTTGCGTTATTGTACCCATAGGGTCTGTCTTTCTTTGTGTAGACAGTGCACCATTTCTTTTACCAAACGGTGCGACGATTCAGTTATTTACGTTGTAACGTTGCTTTTGACAGCAAGTAACAAATCTTCAAATATATGGCCGAGTAACATATACATTGGCACAAAAATGGACCCTTATCTTCTGTTTTCTGCGCACAGTCGTGCCGTATTGGTATTGACGTTGTTTTGCCGTACCCGGTAACATTCTATTTCTACTGCCGGCTGGTATGGTTGATTAGAGCAGTTTTTCGGATATCAACGCCAGGCCTGGCACTGAAGGTGGTCACTGCCAGACAGACATTTACATCTTCAGTGGTTCTTTTATGCCAAATTAATTTTTCATGTCCGCAATTTTACGTGATCATCCGAGTAACGGAGAGCAAAATTTTCACATTTTGTAATTCGCTCTTCTCAGCCTGGATTTGAACCACAGACTTTAAGTAAGCAGAATTTGCGAAAGTGCCAAATGCTGCATCACGCTGCCCTATTAGCGCTGCGCCTTTTTGGCCTACTCACGTAACTGAATGGATACCGAAAGCTCGTTCTTTTGGACATTTCTCGGAAAATCGAAGACAAAACCCTCCTAAAACCAGAGCCGCAAGATTTCGCAGACTTCGAATCACATCAGCGTCTCAAAAGTCTTCCGTTTTCAAGAAAGTGCGGTTTTTTAAATTACTTTTTTTAGAATTTAGAAGGGACAAAAGCCCCAATAAATGCACCGATAGTAAGGGTTTTGCTTGATTTGAGGTTATACTGCAACTTAAAAAATAAAAATACAAGCTTCTGTGCAACCATCATTGAAAGCACATCATCATATGTTCTGTTATGTAGATTGTTTAATGATTACACTTGCATAGTACGTGATTCACTATAGCTAACTTGCTTTACTTCTTGCCTACTTCTTTAATATATTTGTCAAGAGCAAAACATAAAACAAGCACAACTCTCGTGTCCATCTTAGTGTTGTAACACCAACTTGTTCGTTCAACATCTCCAACCTTGCAGTTTTACACCAGCGCTATTTATCATTAAGAAGCTTGATTCAACATATGGGGATAGTGGTCTGCTTAGTCCTCTAAACGTGGGTGAATATTAGCTACCAAATGCTCTTACTTCGAGTTTTCTTTATTCGTGCATTCATTCATTCAGAACTAGCTGCTAACAGACCAAAGATCGTTGAACAGACTGGACAATTATCTTTTCAATTCCCGTCTATAACTCTGCTTGACAGTTTTGTCCAAAAAGTCTGCTATTTTTTCATCGTGCATCAGTGGCTTAAAAATATGAAAGCTAATTCAAACTAACTACTAACTCAAACAAAGTGTGGGTAAGCTAACAAACTGCTGCATGGACAATTAGTCTTAGATATTTACTGAACAATCCCGGGTTGTTTAGTCGAGAAATAGTGGATACATTATCACCACTAAAGCAAGAAACTCTGCTAGTGATATTAAGCTGGTCGCTTTCGTCCATCTGGAAGCTGGCCAGCACCTCCCCTAAAGATAACTGTAACTATGCCTTTGCATTGCCTCAAAACCGGTCTTGCCCCATATCTGGGCATCACGGCGTAAAAAACAGGTGAACCCCATCAGGATATACAAGTGTGATGTTACTCTAGAATTAAAGTATAAAAGAGCGACACATTTTGTGAAAAAACAAACAAGGGATAAGGGATCATTTGGAAAAGTCCGGGAAAAGTTCCTACTAACATGGGACTCCCCCTTATGTGGACTCAGAAGACCCAAGACCACGACAAGATATTAGCTCCACGAGTGACGAAAAACAGAAGGCCGTCAGGGACGTAGACTTATATTTTGCAGCTGTATTTTGATGTATTTAGATTAAGCAATTTTGCTGGCCCGTATATCAGCTGCGACACTCCTAATTTCTGGGACTGCGAAACCGAGCGGCGAAAATTTCAGAGCGCATAAGAAAGATGAGCGCATAAGAAAGATTGCAATTTTTTTCGCGTTTTGATGGAATTTTCCTGTCAATGACCATGTCCTACTTCTGTCCTATGTTTAGAGCTCCAACTTTTGATGGCTCTTTTCCGATTCTATAGTACAGTTGTCTCGTTCTGAAGGCAGCAATAATAGAGAGATGTGTTGTCATGATTAATCGTTGTATCTTTTAATAAACTTTCTTACCAGCTACTTTGGTAGTACAAAATGGAACACTCTCTTGGAATAGCTGTAATAAAAATGTTGTTAGGAAAAGATGGTTTACTCGATTTCATGTTTAACAGCTGCAGTTTGCTGTCTTAAGTTCAAACCTAAAAAAAGCCCCCCAGGGTCGAACTTAAAACCATAAAGCAGGAATCAAACTCAGACTCTTCCAGCCTAAGGATCGAACTCAAAGCCCTCAACCGATAGGATCGAACTCAAATCCTTCGAGCAGCGAGCCTTAGGATCGAACTCACACCCCTCAAGCAATAGGATCGAGCTCAAATCCCTCGAGCAGGAATCAAACTCAGACTCTTCGAGCCATAGGATCGAACTCAAAGCCCTCACAGATAGGATCGAACTCAAATCCTTCGAGCAGCGAGCCATAGGATCGAACTCAAAGCCCTCAACAGATAGGATCGAACTCAAATCCTTCGAGCAGCGAGCCTTAGGATCGAACTCACACCCCTCAAACAATAGGATCGAGCTCAAATCCTTCGAGCAGGAATCAAACTCAAACCCTTCCAGCCATAGAATCGAACTCCAATCATTCGAGCCATAACATCGAACACAAATCCTTCGAGCAGGATTAGCTACGTTTTGCCCCCCTCCCCCTAACTGAAATTTTGTAGTGAAAGAGAAATCAACTCGATAAGCTGCATAAATAGCACCTAAAATTCTATTCCAAGCAGTTATCTATATAATCAATATCAGTAACATTTGTTCTGAAGGGAAAATTTGTATTCCAGTACTCTTTATGATATCAAAAATTAATGTTGTTATCTTACATATAATTATCAACGATTATGCGACTTATCCTTTAATTCTGTGTCTTAAAAGTCAATAATTGATAAGAATATAGAAAAATTGAAGGGACTGTTAATTAGAACAGGTGTAGATTAGAAGTATACCTTCGTTGAGTTGAGATTAGGTTAATAAAAGTCAATTATAAAGCTGAAATGAGCGGGGGATTGATGAGAAGTTGGTGCTGGCTACTATACGTCTTTAGCTCATTATCGAGTGGTCATTTTCTTACGATCGATGTTTGGAAAACACATGCAGCAGTGTAAAGGCCTGGCTAAACCAGGAGATATGTCACACGCGACATTGGTGTCCCCTTCGTGTCTCCCAGTTTAGCCACCTCGGCAACCTTGTAGCGCGCGTACGATTTGTAGCAAGAGACACGCAAATGTTTCTGGGAGACAACAGAAACACTTATTGCCTCCGCGACATGCAAATGACTCGGGGACATGCTACTCGCTTGTCACTCGCATGTTGACGCGCCGAATAAAGTGTAGCGCGCGACGAGTCTCCTAGTTTAGCCATAGCTTAAGACAGGGCCGTCCAGAGTTTAAGTTAAAAGTTTAAGGATATTTAAAACTACCGATGTTCTCAGACAGGACAGGTTGTTAGAGCTCACATTACAGTAAGGATTCCCCAAAATAGTCCGAATAGTGCGACCATCAGAAAACGTCACTTTCCTATGAATAGGCAAATTTTTGCAGAGTTACTGCTCTGCGACAGAGCTTCAGTGCACTGATTTGACTGTAGCATCAATTTGTTGGATGACCTGTCGCAAGAGCCTGTTATAGTGTGAGTAATGCTTAGGGCAGTATACGGGGTTTTCAATGAGTAAATTGGCAAATTCAAAGCTTGTTTGCGAGTGTAGTCGCATGTTCCCAACTTAACATAGCTAAGCTAAAGTTACGCTTTTCCCAAACTACAGCACAATAGAATTCGCATAGCTTTATGGTAGACTTATTACATTCGGTAGTCTCACTCCTCCACACTCAATGACGCCGCTCAAAATTGCTGTTTCCTCCACTCTGGTCACTCTGAGGAAACAGGAATTTTTTTGTTGTAGTTGCTGTAGCTGTTCCCGAAAGAGTGGGAGGAATGTTATAAGCCTAGCTGTATGGTTCTTCTGACGAAAGTTTTTGAGAATAAGCAAAGCGAAAACGAAAGTTGGAAGAGTTAAGAATCTTATTAAGCGTGTAGGTTTACTCCACCTCCCCCCTGAATTTTCTTTGGCTAAATAGTCTTTAACGATGAAGGTTTTAGCGATAACAAGATAATACTTGGTATACCGCATAGGTCTATTTCTTAGCTACGTGTTGAGCGCTAGTGTAGATCAAAGCTATTTCAGATCTTCAGGGAAGAGATGCACTGCATACTTGCCTCTTAAAATGAAAGTAGAATACAAGGCTATTACTAAGCGACCTCCCAAAATGGATTTTTTGGATCCAGAACAAACTAACATCAAGCTAAGGTATAGCTGTTATTCCGAACTGTTCTTTTATTATAGAGAAATCATAAAAAGTCTCAATCACTTACTTAACTTTAACAAGAATTACTGTGTAATTTAGTTTGCTTTTAAAGATTTTTTCACGAGTGGCATACCACAGTTGATGGGATTCGAGCAGCCTGCCCCACATAATCAGAGTCAAACGGGAGGAGAACTCTGGGGTGTATGACTTGGAGAGTTACCCGACGAATTCATTGGGCTCTGTAGCTCAGTGGAATTTTCCTGTTGCTGGCTTTCTGGTCATGAAGTCCACGTTCGAATCCCATCAACTGTGGCATGCCATTATCCTAGTGTTTCAAAATCATGAAAAATAGTTTGGTGTAAAACTTAGGGATAAAAAAGTACACACTCACATAGGTGAAAGTCGCGAAAATTTCTTTTCACGAGTTATTTAGCCCAGGTTGTAATTGAGTAGGCAAAAATATTCGGTTTAAGGGTGCAGGAATATATATAACACAAAGAACACGAAAGAAAGTCAAGCGTTCTTATCTCGATTGAACCCGGTTCTTACACAAGCCTATAAGAGGTCTATAAGTCAGCTAAGGTGTTATTAAGAGCGTGTGTATTACAAGATTTATTCTAGAATAAAAGTCTTTGCGCACTAGCTACACATTTCCGTGTGCTTTGAGAAAAAGGAATTGCCTACTCAATTGCTGGACTTACCAACATCGAGATACGTACAATAGTAAATACAAGCTGCAAATCTTTATTCCTAGGCCCAGTTACTCCTGGCTCTTGGCCTATGTACTCTTAGCAAACTTGTGGCCATCTTTTCAGCTAACTCTTATCTAATTCTTTGCCAATCACTTGATCATCTCTTGGGTAACTCTTGGCTAACTATTGGCCATCTCTTCGCTAACTCTTGGCTAACTCTTGGCCATCTCTTAGCTAACTCTCAGCTAAGTCTTGGCCATCTCTTTGCTAACTCTCGGCTAACTCTTGGCCATCTCTTGGCTACCTCTTTGCAAACTCTTGGCCATCTCTTGGCTAACTCTCGACTAACTTTTAGCCTTTGGCTAAATCTTTGGTTACCTGTTTGCCTACCACTTGGATTTTATAGGCTAACTCTTAGCCAAATCTTGGCCATCTCTTATGGCCAAGTAACTTTTGGCTAACTCTTTTCTGAGTGTTCGCTGCCTGGCTATTCCTATAGATTTAACACATAATACAACATCGTCGCATATAGCTAGATCAATTAATTACTGGAACTCAATGTTAGTAGCTCTTAGTTGCAAAACTCTCAGTTTGGAACGTGCAAACATAAGCAAAGATGCCAGCTGTCAGCCATCGTATAGCAGTTTTATTGTTCTTTAAATTTCACAAATAGTAATATCGAGTAAAAAACTAAGAAAAGCTGTTTGTTCTTTTCACAAGAGCTATCTGTTGAACAGAAACAATTTTACCTGTCATGTAGATACTGTAGAGTTTTGTTTCGTCTAAAAGGCAAAACCCATCTAAACTAACAGATAAGCATATTTTTTTGCCTTTAGGCCCAAAAGCCAAGACATGTCTTTCATAATGAGCAAATCATCGAAGAGTGAGATAAGGAAACCAAGCCAGCAGAGATCACTGAAGAAAATTTCGATGAACATGGAGGACGTAAACCCTCCTTTCAAGCCCATGGGTGAATCTGCAACAAGAAAATTGATCGTCCTGAATATTTCAGGAAAGAGATTCGAAACATTCGAAGACACGTTGGCTCGTTTTCCAGACACCCTGCTTGGTGATCCGTCGAAACGAAAATTATTTCTGAACCCGAAAACTCAAGAGTATTTCTTCGACCGAAACAGATCAGCCTTCAATGGGATTCTTTATTACTACCAAAGCAACGGAACGCTGGAATGTCCTTTGAAAGTCTCGGAGAGTGTTTTCACGAAAGAGGTCCTGTTTTTTGGATTAGGAGACGACCTACTGGGTCTTGAGGAGGATGAAAATGGCATGGATAACGTAGAAGAAGAGGAACTACCTAAGAACGCAACATTGAGGAAAATTTGGGTTCTTTTTGAGCATCCTAACTCTTCGCTTCTAGCCAAGATTGTCGCTATATTTTCAGTTTTGGTCATTCTTATTTCTATTGTTGTGTTCTGTATTGAAACGCTGCCTGAGCTGGATCCGAACAAACCGGAGTCAAGAAAACACCGAGAAGAAGTCAAATTATCATGGAAGGTATTCAACACATTCTGCAATGCGTGGTTCACAGTGGAGTATCTCTTGCGGCTGCTAGCTGCTCCAAACAAGCTCAAGTTCGTGCGCTCCACGATAAACAT
>JAADKT020031231.1:0-11018 GCA_011763395.2 Chrysaora chesapeakei
AAGAACATCTGCTTTCGGAATCTACATCTTGTTTTTATGCCTAGGCCAAAATTGCCAGTATTTTGGCAGATTTTTGTCTCCAGTACCAGGGCCCAAATCGATTTGACGGTTGAGATTCGAGGAAATTCGATTTTTGGGCCTGCGGACGAGGTTGCTTCAACTTTTGTTGGTCACTACAGTGCTCTAATACTCTATCGGGAAAGGGGAAAATCAATTTATTAACCATAACTGTAGCCTCCCTTATATCGAAGCGTGGTTGCCGATTTAATACTTAATACTTAAAGTCATATGGGAAGATCTCTATTACATGTTCTTGTCTCGTGCAGAACACTGTCTAGCTGTTTTTTTAATAATTTCATATTGTGTTTTAAATGAGGAAGCTTGATAACATAGACTTTAGATTTGGAGGGAGGTGGATAGCTTTTTGCTACTCTGCTCTGAACATAAGTGACAATACACTAAAAACGTACCTTGGGCAGTTTATCTTGGCACATATAAGAATTAACTTGATTTTCCTCCTCCAATTTTTTGACAAGACCTGCATAAAATATATCTTCGTTTCAGATAAGAATATTGTCACAATAATGTATTACGAGCATATAATTCGAAGCGTAAGTAAGCAAAAATTCAGTTTAATAGCCTGCCTGTGTCTTTCAGGTAAATGCCTTTCCCGTTATGGATTTTTCCACAAGTGGCATACCACAAATGACATACCTTCTGGGATTCTTACCTAGAAGGCATGACCAGAGAGCCAACGACGTTTACACTGAGCTAAAGTGTTAAATGAAATCGCAGAGTGACCCTCCAAGTCATTCAGCCCAAGGCTCTCCTCCCGTTTGGCTTTTGTGTTTCGGCTATTTTGAGCCTTTTTCAGCAGCATACATATTTACATATATTTGTCATGAATGGCGAACACTATGATAGATTTTTCCACAAGTGGCATACCACAATAGACGGGATTCGAACCTGGACTGCATGAACAGAGAGCCAAAGAAGTTTCACTGAGCTATAGAGCTCAAAGAAATCGCCGAGTAATTCTCCAAGTCATACAGCTTAAGGCCCTCCTCCCATTTGACTTTTTGTGTTTCGGCTATGTTCAGCCTTCTTCTTTTCCCTCTACATTATAATAGTCAACTTTAAATTAATTGGTGGTAAATCAGATTCATTACCTTCAGGAGTGATTCCCATTGCAGTAGATCGAATGTCTTGCAGCTGAAGAGTCAACCTTTGAAGTTTTTGCTGAGCATGGTTCAACTGAAAAGAATTTTAAAAGGAATAAATCTATTGAATAAAGCACCGGCCCTGTAGATACCAGGAAAGCAAGAGGAGAACCAGATGTTTCCATGCCTGACACAGTGACTACAGGATTATCATCTTAATCCCGTTTGAGCATAGCTTCATTTCTCTTTAGTTTTGCTGAAAAACCATAGCTATTCGGTTCCGTACCAGAAACTTTTCGAGCCCTGTTTCGTTTGGCTAGTACATAGAAAAGAACAGAACCAAATTTGTCTACCTATTCACAGAGCTCCTCATTTAAGAAATTCCCTGCATACAAATCCTAAGTAAGCTGTTATTTTGTTAGTTTGTATTTCTTTATTGTAATTTGATGCTTTGATAGTGTATTGTAATATTGTAATTTCTATGGCATTTGTATGTAGTGGAGTTTCAAAATGAAAATGATGATGATGATGAGGTTTATAAACACGTTTAGCCGTAATAATTAGGAAGGAAACTAGAAAGGTCGCTGCTCGCAAGTATTTTCTCCAAGTTAAGAGAGGCTAAGTTGAATATGGTAACTGATTTAAGTTAAGTTGCTACCTGATTTTTCTGTGCATTCTTCTGCTCAGCTAAACTATCTTCTCTTTCCCTTTCTTTTCTAAGATCTCGTGCAGACAATAAAACAGCGTCTTTATTGGGTATAGCATCAATCTGATAAAAGAAATTGATTTAAAACGTTATCCAATGTAACATTCACAGAAAAGATATCTACTTAAGAAAAAACTTGAGCAGTGACATCTCAATTGACGGACAACTCTCTGTAACGGACTCCCCCAAAACAAAGGACAAATAATTTCACCAAAAAATAGCATTTATTTGCAGAAATAACTCTTTAAACCGCATTAAACCGATATAAGAAATCGATTTAAAATACGCACATCAGTCCGGACCCGAATGCTGCGAAGGACCGCGAACCTTGGAAATCACTCATCACCCGGCTATAATTCCGCAAGGTTGAGAAAAACTTGTCGTTCATAATGTTTCAAGAATTGTTAACTAAAAATAGTTTAAGAATGCTCAAAATCGAAAAATCTTAAGAATAATCGAGGCTCTGCAAAAATTGAGGTATTCCTATAAAATAAGTGTGCATTCTTCATCCCCTGTATGTTTTCTTGCGCCATCTCCCATCCATTCCAGAACTCAACGAAAAAAATCCCATATACTATATACTATGTTTTTCGTTCCAGAATTATTCCTTATCCTTTTGATTTTTTTCTGGAAATATCCCATATCCAACCTACCTTAACTAGGCCTCGTTATTCAGTTCAAAACTCTGTTACCTTCTGGAACAAATCAAGCCAAACTAATTCAAGATGAAGAGTGCCAAACGAAATTATATTATAGGGGTATATGTTTTAGCGTCACTTTACGATTACTCTTGGGGATTTAAAATGCAAAAAAAGAACCAACATAATTTTACTTACCCTCTTCTTAACCCTTTCTATTCTCTTCTTGAGCTGTTCCTTCTCTTCTTCCATAGTTAGAATATCCTTAAGTAAAAATATGAATAAAATATACAAAAATTGCGATAAAACTGGAAAATTTTTTTAGTGCAAAGAATCTTTGCCTGACACTATATAGCCTAGAAAATGTCAGAGTTTACTTGATAATAACTACATTACTGTGATAGCCCTGACTTTCCAGCTTTAACTCAACTCAACTAAATAAAATTCAATTTAAGGGTTCATTTAAACGTTACATAATGCTGGTAAGAGGAGAGGGATGCACCCACGTTGTTAATAGCTCCTCAAAGTTCCTTGATTTTGAGGGAATTTTCAAACTCGAGTCCTTATAAGGTTCCATATAAGGTACAAGTGATACCTTTTTGATGTCACCAGCAGATAAGCCAGAACTCTTAATTTCTTCTGAACTTTTATGTGCCTCTTTGAATTCTTCTATAAGTTCCAGATACTAAATGAAAAGTCAATAGGCAAAATATTAAAGGCAACATGTGGGTGAATCATATATAGAGATGTTTGCCGTTCATTTTTCATTACTAGTGCAATGTTTGTTTGTCAGAAGACCCTTGCCCCCTCTACCTAAACCAATAAAAAAGCGACAAAGTTCAGTAAATCTTGAAGACCATCAAATCAGCAACTATAAAAGATAAAATGGAAACATGTATGTTGCTGATGATATCATCAGTTATCCACAGAAGACTTTGAGATGACCGTCAAATACTGCCAGTGGCTATGTTGATACCAGGTTTTAGACCCTGCTTAAAGAAGAAAAGATACGGATCTATTAGATCCATACCTGTCAGGTACAAAATGCATACAATTTCATTGCATTTATATGGGAAGGGATCCAGAATGGATCAGCTTGTCTAGCATACCTAAAAACATACAACCTTGTTCCCAAATACGAATGGACCCATTCGTATTTACGTAAACAAAAAGCCTATCATGACCTTTTTGAGGGCCAATCCACTAAGACTTGCTCCCATGTAAACAGGGCCTTAGATATGTCTCAAGTAATATACGCACCATTCTGTGTGTATCAGCAACTTCATTATCAACCAGAAAATCAGCAGGCACATCAATTTTGACAAGATATCTTGCAACATAAGCTCTCTTCTTCAACTCAGGCAGTTTTTCAAACAACCATTGTAATATTGGGTAGACAATGTGCTTATCACCTTGGACAAGGCCATGACGGAATTTACTCCTAAAAAGGAAAAAGTAAACATTGTATAGAAGCAGCAAGAACAAGAATAAACCTGATTCCTAGACATTTTATTAACTTGAATAAATCTCTGGGGCATTGGGGCATTTATTAGATTTTGTCAATATAAGAGGGGGCACTTTGAAGAGGAGGGAAACAAGGCACTAGAAATCTCCCTAGCAGGAGGCTAGCTTAAATGACTAACATATAGCAATTTCAGCAAGTAATTTGCTAAATTTTCTTCAAAAGTAACAAAAAACTTCCTGATGTTAGATAGGGGCTCTAGCTCTATCAAAGGGGGATTTCTCAGCCATAAGGAGAATGTCAGGAACAAGGGGGCATTTAAAAGAAGAGGGCATTTTGGGGGATTCTTCAAAGACTTGCTGAAATCATAAAGTCTCCAACTTGTCTGCAACTAAGACTCCTGATTTTATTGATGAAGATGAAGGTGAAATGGTGTTTTGGGGCCAGTCGCTAGGATCTCAGTGATCGAGACCTTGACCCTGGCTGTGACGCTACCGTGGCTGGGCTTGAACCCTGACCACACTGAGCTTCTGACACCATGAGTCAGCTGGATTACACCACCATGCACAGCACCTTCATTTGGCAATGTATTACGAAAGACTTGGGACAGTTGCCCCAATTTCTTTTTTGGAGTTTCTGAATAGCTTAAAATAAACTCACAAGCTTCCAGACTCAGTTGGTGGTTTGTATTTGAGCAAACGAAGGAAACTAAACATCCTTATGACTCTTTGCTCAGGGTCTTCTTGTTTGATATCAGATGCTTGCTGAAAAGTAATGAGAGTGGATAATGAAGATAAAGGTTAATGATACTAGATGAATAAATAAGAAAATAATAAATGAAATGAATAACATGTGTCAAAAACAATGGCTATGAAAACAAAACCACCGAATTATCATTTAGTGTACAAGACATGGGGTCATTTCAAAATTTTGGGAAACGCCAGTCTGCATGCCTGTAAAAGCATATTTCTATTGTTCTATTGTTTCTCTTGTGGGTGCACATACCATACTCCACAGATTGGGGAAACGTGTCTCAAGACTTAATTTCATTCGAAAGCAAGAAAAACAATGCATATTTGATAGGTATACCTGAGGATTAATTTCCGAGAACACATCGTTCAAAACTTGCAATAAGGCTATGTCTTGCAAGGAGTCAAAGCTGCAAGAAAGGACAGACCATAAAATATCTATTTAATTTAAAGTAGTCTTTTACTAAAAAATAAATAACTAACAAAACAAGGTTGTATTGTATTGTTATCACTGCTACAAAACAGCTCACAGTAAAACATAACTGGCTTGCAACAGAAAGCCTGATGCAAAAGTGCAAATAAAAATCATCCATCTGTTTGTATACATTCCCGCTATACCGATCTCCAAGGCGTTTAACAGTCAGGTCAGCTCATGCACTTTTTTGCGTTGGCCTAAATTAAATTGAAATTGCAAAACAGACGAAGCAGCTATGGTACCTGATTAGATTATAATTCCTATTAAAAGGTGGGCTATTTAGGTTTTCAACAATATATTTCAGTTGTTCACTCATCCTCTTCTGTCTTTATATCTGTCTTCCTTCTTTTTACGTCTTTAAAAGTTCAGTAACTCTTTTGGCGTTTGGAGTGGAGGAGAAAATGGCGTCCTCAGTTCTGCTTCTGGTTGTGTTGTTTCAGTTGTCAAGATGACGAGAGTAGTATGCTTCAAAATGAGTTGGATTGGGCAAGGTGGGAGACACCTGCGCAAGTCAAATCAAATTATGGTCATTTCAGTTTTTGATGCAACGAAAAAGTGTTCGTTATATTTTTAGGTCTTGACTTTTAGGAAGTTTAGATTGTCGTTAGAATGATCTAGAGTTTAAATATTATCATCAAAAGATCTTGTCAATACACGATGGCAGAGCCAGAAGAAGCTGAAGCTTTGACTCAACTTTCAGATGAAGAAAGCGGGAGTGAAGAAGAGGAAGAAGGTCTGGTGACAGGCCTAAAAATTAAAGAACCTTTTCTTTTGCCATTGCATGGGTTCATTTCATAATTAGGGTTGCACTCAAGCAAAGCATATTTTCAAGGGGCTTTCTAAAAGACAAAAGATTACATAATTATATGATAACTATAGGAGCTTAAATTCTTAAAACTACCTAGGGTACCTAAAAGCTAATGGCGAGTTAAAGCAATAAAATTGGTCCCTTGGCAAGATCATTTCTGCGTGATATTTGGATCTTCGAATGGCTTGCGCAAAAAAAACAATATTCGCTGAATAATGCTTTTGTAGTTAAACATTTTTAACGGACGGGATAATCGAAGTCCGGATTAAAGGAGGGGTCGGATAATCAAATAACTACTGTATCCCCTTAGCACAGCTTTCCAGACGTTTTGTACAACCTCTGATTTTCTCAACTTCCTTCAACCACCTTCTATTAAGACATATCGCCAAACCTATTGTCGTCCTTTTGGTAACAGGTTAAGTTGTCCCACTACAAAGTCAGCCCACCATGGGTCATACATGATGAGCTGACTAGTCTAACATATGGTGGGTTGTCTTTGTCGTGTGGGGTGACTGGTCCTGTTACCAAAAAAATCATAGGCATAACTTCTTTTGTGTAGTCTGTTAGTGACAGAAGTGATTTGATTGTTAACGTCAGGGACTCTGCCCCAAAACCAAAGATTATCCCACTCGCAACTAATAAATAAAAAGAAAGGCAGTTGGATGAAACAACCAACAATGTTGCATTCATTTTTCAGACCAAGATGATTATGAAGTTATAGATGCAAGGGGATCATCACAAAGTATGCTACACAAGTTTCTGACGTTGGATTTATCACGACAGCCAGCATATACACAAGCAGCAGTTGGAGGTGCTACAGGATGGTTAGTAAATTTAAAAATATTCTTTAATACTTAGTGAATTTGTGATTTTCCTCTAGAGTAACAGACCATATCACCCCTTGATTATATAGTATAGTCTTCCAGAGAGAGAATGTCTTCTGTCACTGATGGTCGGGGTGACAGCTTCCTGGTTCAGCGGTACAGAACACCTGGTACACAGTACAACAGGCTAAAAATCCATCCAGCAGGTACAAACGCAATTTGGTACATTGTACACTTGACAAATCAAAGCCCTAACATTGCCATGCATTAAAACTTATGCACCTGTACATTGTTGCAAATACTGACTTATGTATGCTTGCAAAAAAGACGGTACGATGGCACATTGATAATAGCTGTCACTCCTCCCTCACCTGACTCGCTTAGTTTTCAAAGAAACTGAGTTTTACATTCTGTAGGCTTTTGTCTATTGATATCTGAATGCCATCACGATTACAATCATAGATGCAAGCTACCTATCCATTCCTTGATGCTAGAAGCAAGCAAGCCTCGTTATCTATTGTTTGTGACCCAAAAATGGTTAAATTTGATTTATCATTCATGTTTTAGGGTCACTGGATTTGCATTTAGTAGAGTTGGTAAAGCCGTTGCAGCAGCCCTTGGTGGAAGTCTATTACTTATTCATGTGAGTTGATCATGTATTTCAGAAACTAGATATTAAAGTGGCATTGTAGTTTTAGGCCCAGTTTAGGTTATAGTGGATAGCTTTTGGAGCATCTTGATTTTCATATCAGATAGGGGTTGGTGTTTGCATTATGCCAGGGCTATCAGCTACAAAACACTGCAAAATTTGGAGTGATTTTCACTCCGTTTTGTATGTGATATAGAAAATCAGTCCACTCTGGATGTAACTGTCATTCTTTTGTGGGCTGGGATTAACTATTGACATTTTCTATTCTCTCGGCTATCTGGTATAGTGTATATCAGTGTAGCCCATACAAAGATCAAAGAGGCAACAATTGCTATCACATGTGTTATCCAATATGGGTTAATGCAAGGTAATAGGTATTCAGTATAGTGTAAATGGGACCTCTACTACTAGCCTAAGGCTATCTAGTTGACTTTACTCTTTACCTGTGGTCTGGGTGTATATTGCATATAATAGGGTTCTGCTACACACCGCTCACAACTACCAACTAGGTACCCATTCATACACCTGGGTAGAGAGAGGTACATTTGTGTTAACAACTTGCCCAAGGTTGCTGTCTCATTGAAAACTTGCCCAAGGTTGCTCTTTCTGCAAAACATTGTGGAAAGACAGTGGCTCGAACCTCAAACCCAGAACATTTTCGTTGCGAGTCTTACACATTAACCTCTGCACCACAGAGACAACAGATATTGTTCTTTTTACATGCTGTTTGCGTTTTCGAAATTTTTTGGATAAAAATCATTTTATAGCTTGGAAGCAAAGCTGGATACATAACAGTCGACTGGGAAAGACTTGACAAAGATGTTAAAACAGCCCAGAAAAACATTAGCAAAAAATTTACTGGTAGACAAAATCCCACGGCCACAAAGTCATTTTTGAAAAAGGTAATTTATCATGACTCTCCGCTATCTTTACATTGGTGGTTCTTTTATGCCCTGATGTTAATTAAGACCCATTTAAGTACAGGTTTTTAAGGAGAGAAGACGTTTTTAGGCCCTCTAGGGGTATGTTGGTGCAAGCTCAAATGGGTAAATACACTAGATCCGTATTTGGTAAGGATTGGATAGACATACATACTAGTACTTCGTACTTTAGTATGTCCAAAATTTTTCGGCTGTTTCTCGCAATACGGGAATTTTGTACTACGCAAAGGCTATTCACCTGTGCATTTCCAAAAGTAGATTGGTGTTAGAACAGTACTAGACGTACCCTAAGTCAAAATCTTTCTTAATCCAAACACAAATCCTGCAATCCTGTTGGAAACTGATTGCGCTCCGCAGCGCCATCATATTACTGGCATGACTTTGTGTTCGGATGAAAAAAGACTTAGACTTAGGGTAAGTCTAAACCTGAACTGGATCGGATCTCCAAAGCCAATTGTGAACGCGATGTCTATGCGCACACACAAAAAAGTACACAAGATCCACTCTAGATCCGATCCATTTTCCCTTATTGTGTAAACATAGCCTTGAATATTAAATTTTATTTTAGGGCACAAAATTTCTAACTAGAAACATGGTAGCGGTTGGTGGCTTTCTTGGAGGATTCTTTCTTGGAGCTGCAACTTAGCTATATTAACTAAATCAACTCAATTAAAGATTTATATTCAACTGTGTTTTAAACCTGGTTTTCATATTGTCACGTCAACGGGGACATGCTTTAAAAACATATATACGTATATCATCGCTGCTCGCTGAAATGACCAACTACTTGAGGCTTTTCCTGTGTGTCCCAGTCGTCCTCGTCGTTTACGATTATTTGGGAACATGAACATCGCCGTCACGCCGGGATACGACCAGGGAGCGCCGATACAACGCACGTCCCCGTGACTTACGGCTATATGACAACATAGACATCGCTGTCACGCCGGGATACGACCAGGGACCGCCGATACAACTTACGTCCCCGCGACTTACGGCTATATGACAACATAGACATCGCTGTCACGCCGGGATACGACCAAGGACCGCCGATACAACTTACGTCCCCGCGACTTACGGCTATATGACAACATAGACATCGCCGTCACGCCGGGATATGACCAGGGACCGCCGATACAACTTACTTCCCCGCGACTTACGGCTATATGACAACATAGACATCGCCGTCACGCCGGGATATGACCAGGGGAGCACCGATTCAACGCACGTCTCCGCGACTTACGGCTATGTGGAAACCAGGCTTTTTCTGCTAAAGCAATTTGCAGATATTTGTTGAATAAATTTTAATCAGTAACACAGAGTGGGCATTTGTAACCCTGATGGGGTCTTATTTTTAAGGGCACAATTTCATACTTCTTTAAGTTAATAAACAGACTTACTATACTAGTGTAATGACTTAATTAGTGGACTCTATGTCATATAAATACAGGGCGAAAAGTTCTTTCTAAGCTGCGAGAAAAATACATAGCAGAAAGCGCCTCATAAACCCCCATAAATTACATCAGAGCTGTTTGCTCCTGGAGCCCCAGTAGCTAGCAAGCTGTCCCAAAGTACAAGCTGGTGATATAACAATGAAATTTTGTTATCAATGACACATATTTGTGTATGCAAATGAAAAGAATAGAAATATAGACGAGAGACTTTGTCAACTCAATAAGAGGAAGTTAAATGATCAAAATAGATATTTAACAAAATAAAAAAACTTACGTACGAAAAACCCTAAAACGTTTATGCACAGCCTTGATGGAGTGTATGTAGTTAATGAAATGTAAATTTTCAAATAATTTAACGTTGATAAAGTAACCAATTAAGCTGATGCACGTGTTTTTGGGTATTATAGTAGCTTTTCTGTCACTTTCTGTTCACTTATTTCGTTTGAAAATTTTCTTGTAAACTGAACTAAGCGGAAGTGACGTTTCGAACCCACATCAGACAGAGGCAATGTACAAACGAGGCTTTTCCAAGAAGATAGCCGGAAGCTTTTCAAGAGGAAGAAAGTTTTGTGAAGAGAAGTGCTAAAAAGGCGGGAGTAACCATAGCCATAATCATCCATGTAAAATTGGAGCGTTGCTTTATTTCGATCATCATGCATTCTGCACAAGATAAAAGTAAGTTCGCTCCAAATTATGTTTATTATTTTCGAGAGAATTAAAAATTCGTAAAAATGGCCTAGCTGATAGTGGCAGCAGGCCGACAGCTCCATTCTGTACAGTACTGTACTGTATTGACGAATCTGCTGCAGTGCAGATCTAATAAAACATAACTAGGCCTAATCCCTTTGTCATTTTCCTTCAGGGTTTATGATTTTGGATGGTGGTCTTGCAACCGAATTAGTCAGAGAAGGACATTCAACAATTGATGTAAGTTTGATTTGATTTGGCTTGTATGTGACTTCTTTTAATTTGATTTGACGTGACGTGAGTTGACCTGATTCGATTATGTTATTTGATTCCGTGCGATTCAGTTCCATTTGATGCGACTTTATTCGATTTGATTTGATTTGCTTTGATTTCATCAGATACAATTAGATTCAGTTCGATTCGACTTGATGTAAATTTGTTCCTGTCTCCGGTTGTCCCAAAAAGTCG
>JAADKT020031342.1:0-11018 GCA_011763395.2 Chrysaora chesapeakei
CATTGATATGATTATGCATGACAGATCTTGTTCTTGCTACTTGTATAAAGACTGTTCCTTGTTATGTCTGTCTGGCTGCCTGCCTGTCTGTATTTTTGTCAGTCAGTCTGTCTGCTACGTCTGTCTGTCTGTCTGCCTGTCTGTCTGTCTGCCTGCCTGCCTGCCTGCCTGCCTTCTTGCCTAAATGTCTGTCTGTCTTTTCTTTCTGTCTGCATGCTTGCCTGTCGGCTTGTCTGTCATTCTGCCCGTCTGCCTATTTGTCGATCTTTCTGTCTGTTCATGCAAATAAAATGTTCATATCCCCAATATCACTATTTCAGATTAAAGTCCGCTAGGAAGCTACTCCAGTTGCTTGCATTGAGTTCTTCAGATTACTTTAAAAGCTAGCACTGTAATTTTGAGTTTTCAAATGTTTTGTAATTTTATAAGTAATGAGTGTGGTTTTATTTATTGTTTTCAAGGCTGGAGATCGATCTTTAACTGGGGTATGTATTATGCATATACAACTGCTGCTTCTATTTTTATTGACTTTTTAATTTAAACCAAGCAAGCTGTATTCAGTTCCATCCCCCTCGAGGTATCTTTCTTTATAAGGGCCCTTCGTGTGCAGCTGAGAAATTGTTTAGTGTTTAGTAGAAAACTTTATCCGTTTGGTGTGATCGGTGGCTGATTCTTTTATCCAAAAAGTGGACAGATTCTGTGGACAGATTGATGAAGACTTGTGCTTTCGATGTGGACTTAGTTAGGGGTTTTGGAATCTGTCTATATCAAAACCAAAAGGCCGGCTCTGTGTAGACAGAAAGAGTTCGTTTTCTCACTTGAACTTTTCAATTAATTTGATTTTTCCGCTGTATCCGGCTAGCGGATTGGTATTTAAAACACAATGCCGATTCAGCTTCTCTTTCCGATTGGTGCATTTCGATCCGCATCTGGGTATAAATTACGCCTTATTTCATGGTTTCGGTCCGTTTCTGACGTTCATACTCTGAGGAGTTTTAATTATGCCCGAAAATGTTTCCGCTGTTTATCGCAATTTTGTAAATTGTATCATGAAATCGTAAATATTTATTAGTGAAAATTAGAATTTTGCCGCCTTCTGGTTAAAATCTTTCAAAAGCTGGCACCCCAGATATCGAAGTTTAACAATAATCGTAAAACTTATCCTATAAAAAGCGTTTCTTTATTGTCCCTCAAAGTTCTTTTGCGAGAATTCTCTAATCTTCAAGTTAATGAGAAATAACGGAAACATCTTCCCACTGTATCCCGCGAGCTGACTGTTGTTCTGGTATTCTGATTGGTGCATTTCGATTTGCATTTGGGCATAAATGCCGCCTTAGTCAGTTGTTTCGGTCTGCTTCTGACATTTATACCCCGAGAAATGTAAGACAAAAAGACCTCTTGAACTTTTGTACATCTTAAAAATTCTGATCTTTGACTACCTTGAAATGTTTGGTAGACGCCATCACTCTGCAAAATTAAGCTTGTGTCTGATTTCAAAACATTCTGCAAATTTTATGTTTGAGCAAACTTGTTGACAAGTTTTATTTCTTATTTTTTAGGTCGCTGCTCATGAAATCGCCCACAGCTGGACGGGAAATTTGGTTACGAACAAAAACTGGGAACATTTTTGGTGAGATATTAAATCTCTTTTCTTTAATCTATCAATAGCAGAAAAATTGAACATCCTTTGCTAATTCAAACTTTAATACTCAAACATTCAAAATTTACTTATCAAGCAATGTTTGAACGTTTGGCCACATCGTAAAACATTACTCGACAAAAAGAGTTTGCAGAGCAATAGAAGTTCAAAAGCATCTTTTGCTGGACGCAAGCCAAAATATCTGATGAACAATGCTTTGTTACATGGCCAAGCGGTAAAACACTTTGCTTCACATGCAGATTTCAGATGTTTGACAAATATTGTTTCATCGTTAAGGCAGGGCTTTAATCTAACCCTAATTGAACATTAAAATGGATTTTTCCATCTATTTCATGAATTGTATGAACAGAATTCCCTATAGCCGTACTTTACGGTAAGTAGATGCAGCTGCAAATAATTCCATAAAAACTTGGGTTGCCTTCAAAGTGTCTCGCTATCGTGACAGTAGCCGACCCTTCTCCTCTTTGTTTTAACGTAAACTCTCGAATAAGCCCCGGGAGCTTGTTTGCAAAATGAATTTAGCATTGGGGGCTTATTCAAGAGAAGGGACATTTAAAACAATACAGTTGTATCACTGTGATTTCTACAGAAAAATAGGGACAAAAAATAATGTTTTCTTGATAATAAAATCAATTATTAGCTGCTTGCTAGCAGCCGATAGCTTTTTATTAGTTGAATTGAGAGTAAAACCTGTCAGCACTGTAAATATACGTGTTCGGGCAACAAGTTTGATTAAAAACAATACTATAAGAAGCTTCATATTAAAGAAGAAAGATGTTGTTTTTCTTAAAAACTATATATTCGGTCAGACATTCCACTGACCACTCTGTCAGCACCAGCACTGGCTTTTTTTCTGTTTTTAGCATTCATTATTTCGTTCATTTTAGGCCAACACAAAGTCATAAGGCCCTGGGCAAATGAACTGAACATTGCACTGAATATGCCACTGAACAAATTTTGTTCACCAAACACTTTTGACTCCAGTCAAACATTCACTGAACAATGGCCATTGACTGAACAAGGCGGCCAAATGAACTGAACATTTCACTGAACTAAGACCTTCAAACGTTGCCCCTGGGACCGTATTCGAGGGGATTTTAGTTACAAAAATGAAGTCTTAGGTGGGGGCTTATTTAAGGGTTGGCTTGTTCGGAGATAGAATTTATTGGAGGATTTACAGTATATACAGTTATGGAATTCTTTTATGACAGAAACCAGCTTTCCATTTTTTGAAGACATCTTTATTGTCTAGGTTAAACGAAGGCTGGACAAGATTCGTGGAATCAAAGATTATTTCTATAGTGAAAGGTGCGAAAATGAGACAGCTACAAGCTATTGGTGAGATCTGTTTTTGTTACGCTTAATTTTTGTTTTTTAGCTGTTTATATTCTCTCAAACTGTAGTCAAGTGTTTTCGGACTTTTCTTCCAACATCAGTTCGCATATCCTTGCTCACAAATAAAACTCAATTTCTTTGAGTTTGCAAAACAGTGAACAAGGGTGTTCCTCAAACAGGCCACTGGGTCCATTGGCAATTTTCGTAGACTTGTCAGTCTCGAGATTGTATTATTCTTATGCTAGAATTCTGAGAACACTCGATTCGGCAAGAGGCGGAAGGTTTCATAAAGCCTACTGTTTCTCAGAATTTGACAAGTCTAAAATTTCCGATCAATACGCTCTAACATTTCTCACAGCAGAGTAGGTTCTAGGGACAGGGATCTTGTTCTTGTTTTCAAATTAAAGGTTTAGTTTGATCTCGTTCTGGTCAACCTCCCCGTTGCCCGAAGCCGTGCTTTTCTGGTATAGGGAATGTATTCCTGCCACTGTAAAGGCCTGGCTAAACTAGGAGACATGTCGCGGGCAACATTGTCGCGAGTGACATGTCCCCTCGATGTCTCCCAGTTTAGCCACTTTGGAAACTTTGTAGCGAGTGACAAAATTGGTAACGAGAGACAAGCAAACATTTCTGGGAGACAACAGAAACATTTCTTGTCTCCACGACTCAGGGGACCTATTGCTCGCTTGTCACTCGCATGTTTAGCCATTCTAAAAGACACTTTGTAGCGCGCGAAAAATGTGTAGCGAGAGACAAGCAAATGTTTCTGGGAGACAACAGAAACATTTCTTGTCTCCACGACTCAGGGGACCTGTTGCTGGCTTGTCACTCGCATGTTTAGCCACCCTAGAAGACACGCTGAATACAATGTCTCGTGCGACATGTCTCATAGTTTGGCCAGAGCTTAAGTCTACCGTTTTCACCAATCGAAGGGTTTGTCAGAAATAAAAGGTTTCTACAAAAATTCGCGATAACAGTGCTTCAGCTATTTTCTTCACTGAAAATTTAGCGGACTATTCATTTTTTGTTTACTCAAGCTAAATCGTTGAGTTTTGTCATATAGATTTCCAAACATCGATAGTCCTAATGACGATGCTATTTTGCTTAGCTTTTAGGCGTTTCTTCTTGCGATTGTGAGTAGCTATTTACGGTTCTTTCTTGTCTCTTTAGGTGGATGGAAATATTTGCAAGATTCAGTGAGTCATTAAGTAATTGTTTTTCTCTTTGCATTAACTTGTTAACCCAATGATTGATTGGTTTTATTATTTGATCGCAGTGGCCAAACAAGCTACTTCACTTGTCTTCCCTCTAAGAAACGCCAGTTTTTGAAGAATTTTATGCGACCTTCACAGTAGGTCCTGCCCTGTTTTGTACTCATGCCTGAGTTCTTTCGCTGTCTTCGCCCTTGTCTTGTGAGCACTAAATGCTAACACACGTGGGCTATGGACTACACAAGTGTGATGTCATCAAAAATCTATTTTTAGAACTTCGAAATTTGCTCTTCATTTTCTGAAAGAGGTTTTGCTTCGGTTGATAATGTTTTGAACAAAGTACAAAATACCCTACAGTCCAGGGTGCATTCCATGTTAAGTCCACGCCAAAGATTTTGTGATATACTCCGAAAAAACAATAGATTTTATTGTTCGAAGGCAAGTTGCACGTTGAAGATCTTCAGGCCTAGTGATTTCCTTTTGCAATGTATTTCTTCGGATGACCACTTCTCAGCCAATGTTTGATATATTTGACTGATTCTGTTCATTTAAACATTATTTTGACGCTCTTTCACAAAATGAAGAGCAAATTTCGAAATTCTAAAAATAGATTTTTGTGACGTCATGACTTGGGTACTCTATTATCACAGATGCTACATCCTATATATACTTACCCTAAGTCTAAATCTTTATTCATCAGAATACCAAGTCACAAAGTCTACATCCTGTATCTGCTCGTGATTTTGATGTTCAAAAAACATGTCTTCTCTCATCTTCAGGCCCGTACATGCACTCTTAATACATACATCAATTCTCTTTAATACCTATTACTCTTTCTATTCTACCCGATCCAATATGCATTGATAAATTTCTTATTTCCAGTAGATTGAGAAATTCGGTGCAGAAAATCTATTGACTGCACTTGTTCCAGATCTCAAAGGCATAGACCCTGATGATGCATTTTCTTCTGTTCCTTATGAAAAAGGATTCGCCCTTCTGTATTATCTGGAACAGCTTGTCGGTGGTCCTGGTCAGTATTTTGGTATTTTTCTTATTTGCTGTTCTTTTTGTTCTGGTCCAATCCCTGGGGGATATAACCTGCAATGGACGGAATTGACGGGGATGTGCCGCCGAAATTTTACAGATCCACCCACTTATAATGTAGACACAAACAGGGCACAGACCCGGAAAAGGGGGGAATAAAGAGGCTTCCGACGCCATATTATTGCTAGAAATTGCAATAGGAAACCGCTTCGATGCCATACACTCATTTTTTTTATAAGGAACCGACTATAAGAAACTATATATACCTAAAAAATCAAGAAACTCTTCCATATGGGCTAAGGAGTAAAACAAAAACAAAGAATATTTTGACTGCTAGAACATGATACTTCACATTGAACCATTATTTCATGAAGTTTCCAAAATTTCAGTTTTTAAATTAAGAAACCTTGAAAGAACTTTTTTAGAGAATTTCAGGGCCAAAAACCCAACCATACTGGCGGTACATACCCGTACCCAAATTATATAAAGTACCCCGGGGTCCAATGGAGAAAATTTCCAAATATAGACAGCTGAATAATACACATTGTTTGTTCATGTTATGTCCAACCCCCCTTCAACTATTAGTTTCACATCAACCCCCCCCCTTTGATGAACGGACTCTAAACATAGAAGTGCTTAGGCTTTGGCCAAACATATAATTGTTGGTCAAATCGCTTATCAAGCAATATTTGGCCGTTTAGTCATGTCATTAAACATTGCTTGACAAACAAGAATAGCTAAGCTAAGTCTCTCTCGCAATGTTTTATAAATAGAGCAAAAATGATGGACAAGAAATGTTTTGCAACATTGCCAAACGGTCAAACATTTTTTTACAAGCAAATTCCGAATGTTTGACAAACATTGTTTGATCGTTTGGCCATAGTCTTAGAAAGTCTGAATGTATAAGAAACAAGAAGATTCAAAAGTGTCGATTAAATGAACAATATCTGTGTTTTGTTTATATTCATATTGCGGTTATCTTTTTTAGCTGTGTATCCTTCCATTTTTTTGACGTTACTACTAAGATTCCCTTTTTCCATTTGCCCCTCTATTCCGACAGCAATACAATCAACTTTCAGATATGTTTCAAATTTCCCTTGAACATTACAACCCTTCCTGTGTTTTGGGGCAAGTGATAAACAGTTTTTATTTGATTAATTTGCTGTTCTCGACAGAGGGCGCTTATTCGAGGGAAGAAGGTTACTTCTTAATAAAGAGGAGGGTGTTAATAATAGAGCGTTTACTTTATATCTTATCAAGCTAGCTGCGATATTACTTCAAATTATTCTTTATTTCAGAGGTTTTCGATGTCTTCTTACGAAGCTACATTGACAATTTCAAGTACCAGACTATTACAACAGATGACTTCAAGACATTTCTCTACTCCTATTTCAAAGATAAGGTCAGTTCAGCTTTTAGTAATTTTTGCATTTTAGACTTCTCTAGGTGAAGATGTAGTCTGCTTGTGATCATAGACAAGACTTTAAAGTCTAGCGATGAGTTGTAAATATTCCATGTAAACGCTGAATACTTCTTGTTCGGATCGGAGCTGATCCAGTTCTCCTCGTCTAAACGCGTTGTCAAAAAGCCAAAACTGGTTCTGGACCGTGGATCACGCCTTGTAAGCCTCGTAGGCCCTTGCTGGAAATCTCGAACCTCTTTTCTATGAAGAGTAAAAGGCCCCTCGTTCTGGACCACACCAAAACCGATCAAGTTTCTCGGTCACAGGGTCTTAAAGGTATCGGCCTTGAATAGCCTTATGTTGTGGCTTCACAATCAAGAGTGCTATTGCAGCAAGCAGGCAGAACGAGGGGCATTTCACTCTGCAAAAAGGCGTACGAGATTTCCATTAAAACAAAAGGACTTTTAAGGGAATTTCGAGAAAACAATAGGACTTCCAGCAAAGGTGTACGAGATTTTCAAGGAGTGAATTGCCCCTCGAGGCAGATCGTGTTTCCGTGTAAATATTAATTAAATGAAACCTCAACATAACGTGTCAGCAATAAAATAGATAAAACTTTTCGATTTTTGATTTGTTTTTTTATTGAACATTTGTTTTCATGTTTGGTATGCAATTTATGGTTGCCTAGCTTGTTTACAGACAAGCTTGTCTCCTAGCGTCCAAAATGAAAGCGTTCAATTGAGAAATTAAGATTGTTACCAGGGATTGTTACTGAGCATCTGTGACAGATTTCAACACGCGGCTAAAACAATACGGCTTCCTGCTCGAAAATTAAATATACCTTTTTGTTTGTATAACTTTGTTATATAGAAATGTATTGTTGTCGGCTTGTATCAATAAAGTGTTTTCAATCATGTATTTATTTAGAAAGCGATAATTGTAAACATTATGCGATAAAAACTTTTTCTTATAAGCGTAATCCGTATAATTCCATTCTGAAATGGTTTTTTTGTTCTAAGTCCCAAATACAGGATCTCAAGCGGATAAGCTGATAAGATTTATCTTTTAATCACAAACAAAGTTTATTAAAATAAGACTTTACACTTTCTGTACTATTTTTTTTTTTATATTTTGTTGATATCAAAGTTAAAAATCGCAGTAGTATGTGATTTACCTAAACTTATAGACCATTTCAACTTAGGGCCTCGTTTTCAAAAAAATTGAAAATTAGGTCATAGAGAGATTTAGATTTCAGATTCAAATTCAGCACCTTCTTAATAGTGTTGTTGCAAATTTTTACGCTTCTAGTCCTCACGATGTTGATTCTAGAGCGATTAAAAATTTTGAAAATTTGTAAGGGATTTGACCGTGTAAAACCACTGAGGGTGTAAAATTTCACCCCCAGTGATTTTTCACGGTCAAATCCTTTATAGAAATCTGAAGTCTAAATTTTTCTATAACCTAATTTTCAATTTTTTTGAAAACGAAGCCCTTAGTTGAAGTGGTCTATTCCCTCCATCCCTCTCTCTTGGAAACAGCTAAAGCAACTACAACAACATATGTACTGTTTCCTGTTAGAGTGAAGTGGGGTGGCAGCGAATAAGCAAGCAAGCAAGCAATCTTTATTTGTTAACGCAGGTCAGGGGTTCTGGGAGCTATACAGCTGATGTAGACCTGCAGTTTGTGCCGCCAAAAGATATTCTAAAATGGAACTTCTTAATAATGTTAACTCGGAAGCATAGAACAGTAAATTTTCTATATAGAGGTCAGGATATATATAAATAAATATGTATGGTGCTGAAGAAGGCTCAACATTTTAGCCGAAACTCAAAACGTCAAACGGGAGGAGATACTTGGGCTGTATGACTCACTGTATGTCTCGGAGAGTGACTCGGCAATTTCATTCGGGTCTATCGCTCAGTGAAAACAATGAAAATATCGTTTGCTCGCTGGTTTTACAGTCCAGGTTCGGATCCCTTTTATAGTGGTATTCCACTCGTGGAAAAATCCATCCTAGCGTTCGCCATTCATGACAAATATATTCTTTATAGACGTTCTTGAAGTTATTTTAGTTTAGATTTGAAGTGTTTATAAGAATAATGATTTTTTCAGGGATGCGAGAATGTATTTGATGTTGTCGATTGGGATTCTTGGTTTCATAGTCCTGGAATGCCTCCAGTGGATGTCTCTAAAATGTGAGCTGTCGTCAACTTTTGTGTTGCATTCCTTTAACTATTTATACCTTTGTTAAGCTTATTAAGTATAGGTAATTTAAGGTATTCGACCCACTTTGGGAATGGGCTCTGCCTCCTAGAGCCCTCTTGATTTCCCTTAATTTTTTTTAGGGAAGGGGGTGAATTTTCGTTTCTTCCCGTTCTTGCACTTCCATTTTATCCCTCCTTCCCTTTCCTGTATTTTGTCTTCCCTGTCCTGGTCAGTACAATATGCTTTTGCTGTATCTCTGTAAATTTTTGGGAGATGAATTGCAGAATCAGGTTAATGTTTACATTATTTTTAGGTATGATCCGAGTGTTACGCAGGCATGTGAAAATCTCGCAAGACGCTGGCTCAAGGTAAGCCTACTTTCTCGCGTTAAACGCGAGATTCCTCGTTTTAGAACTCGCACGACGACATATTTTATCCGCTGCATGAAAACACTTTCGTCTTTTTATATTTGCCATTGTGAAGGTAAACAGTCGCTAGGCCCTCAGTAGAATGATAACTAATGGATTCCTCGACCCTAGCTGTGATGCTTCCATAGCTCAATAGCTGTGGCTTGAACCCCGACCTAGCTTAGCTTCTGGCACCATTAGCCAGCTGGAAAGAACGATTTCACTTGAACGATTTTCACAACGACCTTCACAAAACACTGCTTTCAATCTCCACTAACTTAAGTTCCACCAACGAAAAGACAATAGAATCGTAAAAATGCAGCTTAATTGGATACAACTGGGAATTCAAAACACAGAATTCTATATTGCCATTGGTTGAACTGCTTGGTGAGCAAAATCGTCCGACGATTTTTTCCATGCATATCGTATGGCATCCTCCGTTCAAAAAATTGACTTTTTCCGGAATTTACCCGAAGTATGAAGTTACCTAAACATACACAAAGCTCATCAGTAAAATAGAATGCTGAATTTAAAAGGGAAACGAGTTTTTTAGTTTTTTCTTAGTACTTCTTAGACCATATAGAAGAGTTTCTTGATTTTTAGAAACAGGCACACATAGTTTCTTATAGACGGTTTCTTATATAAAAAGTTTAGTTTAGTTAGGCAAAGTAACAATGCAGAGTGACTTTTTTAATTATTGCCTTGTTTATTTCACGTTATACCTTACCTTATATAGTTTTATTTTCATCTTTTATCTTGTAATTCATCAATATTTACTAAATCGATTCAAAGACATCCCATCGACTTGAAAGCCACAGAATCTAATAAAGCCATAAATCGTAGAAAACTAATTATTTATCTCAAGTCTTGGAACATTCTTTGGAATATCCTCACCACATGCATTTCCCGTAACCATGCTTAATTATACCTTGTTTACATCTATGCCACAAAATGTATCATTTTTATCCCTATTTTGTTCTTTAAGCTAATTACAGAGAGCTGCGTGTGTACATGTGCCTTTAATCTTGGTCCCTGGCTGTTCAGGAAGTTCTTCTAAATTCCTATAAAATGCCACTAAAACTATGTTTTCATTTTTATCCCTATTTTATTCTTTTGCTAATTACAAAATGGCTACATGTGTACTTGTGCCTTTAATCTTGGTCCCCTGTTGTTCAGGAAACTCTTCTAAATTCCTACAAAATGCCACTAAAACTAGGTACTCATGCTTTTCTCTATTTTGTTCATAAGCCTATTAAAGAAGGTTCTACATGTGTATATGTGCCCTTAATGTGCAGGAAACTCTTCTAAATTCCTATAAAAACCTCATTTCCTTCATTTTCTACTACTTTATGCTTTATGCAAAAACTTCCAACCACTCGTTGGGCTGTTTAGCTGTTCAGTACAAAGGAGACACGGATTTTACTTAAACGAGGCGTCTACATGCACCTCTGCACACTTGTTAGCATGGAAATGATACGCAATTAAGCTTGTTAAACGGGGATAAGGTTGTGAAAACTAATGCCACTATATAATATGAAACTATGCCTATAGATCTATGTAGCGACTTGTGGAACCACGTTCAGCGTGTGCTTATACGTATAATCACATATACAATAGATACAGCGACCCCCCCCCCCCCCCCCCCCCCCCCCCCCCCCCCAACACTCACACAAACCCCCAAAACACAACAACAAAAAAAAAAAAAAAATGTGAGAGAAAAAGAACCAACAAAAAAGAAGAAAAAAAGAACAAAC
>JAADKT020031453.1:0-11017 GCA_011763395.2 Chrysaora chesapeakei
AGTATGATGACCGAAAACTGCCACCCCAGAGATCAATACAATGTGCTTCATCAACAGTGAGAAGCTTCAGCTTTTGTTGCCTTTTTAAAACTTGCAGACATTTTTTCATCTGCATTCCTTGTAACCATTCAGGTCCAGTAAACAAAATAGCATACCTGACTGTCTCACTGCACAGGATATTTATCACCTCGGCAATTTGTTCATCAGGTAATGATGAGTTGACAAAATATGCTGCAATACTCTTTTGCCTTAGGTTCACAACTTGTTCCTCCATCAATGATTTCAATGGTTGCACAACAATTGTGACACCTTCCAAAAGAATAGACAGAATAGTGTAGATGGCTGTTTTCCCACCACCAGTTGGCAGCAATGCTATGGTATCATTTCCCTGTAAAACAGACTCAATTGCCTCCTGTTGTCCACCTCTAAATGATTCATGACCAAAAATTTTCCTTAATGCAAACAGTGGCTTCTCTTTCGTCATGATTGCTTCAAAATGTGCAAAATCAATTGGTTGGTTCATCTCTTGCAGTTGCTTCTGAACAACTTCAATGTTTGCTGTTTCCACCTGAAATACAGACATATGGATAAAGCTTTGCTGTTTCCATAATACAAATTGGCTACCATTTAGGAAACTTGTGCCACAAATGTTTTTCTCTCAAATTTCTGTCAGTTCAAGTGCTTGTCTTCTTAAAAGAACAGTTTTTCAAAAATATAAATTTATTGAAACTTGTAAAAGAATTCAGGAAGATTAAATCAATTTTTGAAGATAAATTTGTTCCAACAGCCCTGACTGTTGAAAGTCTTATCTGATCTGATGAAATGACTGTAGTGAATGTAAAAACTGTCTGAAGCTTAACAACATTGTCATAAATAATATATACTAACCATCCTGGACCAGCAAGCTTCTAAGTAAAATTTTGTTTCAGCTTTCCACACCATGAAATTGATTTCCAAGTCTGGGCTTTTTACATTAATTTCTGTCCCCTTTTCTCTCTCCTGTATTTGATGGATTTCACCTTTGTGGTGCAGATAAGGGGCAATAAATTTTGCTGCTTCTTTTTCAGTTTTTGCAAAAATACTGCATTCTGTTCCATCAGCAGGGCATTTAACAAAGCATTTCTTAAAATTTCCCGTCCTGCTATGTTCTTCTTTTCTTTGTGAGCTGAGGGTCATCAAATTTCTGTATGTTTCATGTGCCACAATGTTCTTAGAAAGTCGTTCACTCTCAGTCAACAGCACCTTCGTAAATTGTGCTGAAGGGTGAGCAAGTCTCACATGTTGTTGTAGGCCTTCAGGGTGGAGGAAAAACTGAATTACGGAGCCATCCGAGCTTATACTGGCTTCGCTATTGCATAGCGGACAGCAACGTCTATCTTTCTGGTATTCTGTCAAATATTTGACTTCATTTTCTTTGGCAGTACACTTTAAATTCAAAAACTTAATGTCGTCCTCACAGCTACGACCATACTCCGCCATTTTGAATCAACTTTCCTTACGTGTGAACGTGACGTCATGTTCTATCTAGTAGAGCAGAACCCCCAGAAAGAGGCCATATTGGGAAGGCTTTCTGGCAGAGGTTTCCTTTGCCCTCTTCACTGATTTTTTTTTAAGAAACCTCGCGGAGGAGAGTAGAACTGCACACTGTTTCAGAAACCTCTATTTGCTCATATCAGTGGCTTTATAGGGAGTATGATAAATAGCAGCAATTAAAAAAATTAATTAAATATTGTAAAAAAAATATCATTCATTTGTTATTTATTGGATTTTATCTTTTATTAATAATTTTCCCCCAATACTTTTCATATTTACTCAGTGTTCTTTTAGACTTAGTAATTTTCTTTAATTTCTAGCTTCATGAATTTAAATATATACTTAAGGGCAGCCTTTACTCTGCAAACCCAACTTCGAAAGTTTATGAGATATCAACTTGATTTTTTTCAATAATCAGGTAATACCACCTAATGCAAAAAATCGATTATTTGAGCAAATTTGTCCTCAAGCTTAAGGTGGTGGCTGCCTAGAAGCGTATATTAAATAGCTATCAAAAGCCTTGAAACAACTTGAGACTGGTTACAGATAGAGATGCCAACTTTAAAATATTCATAGCCCACACTCTAAGGATAAAATGGAACTAGAATCAATTAAATATATCAAATCGTTAGTTTCGCAGCAGAGCAATGCAAAGATTGGCCATCTGTGCTTGCCTCGTGGTTGTAACGGTCGACTGCTTTAAGGAAAGTTTTTTCCAGAATGTGGTGCAGAAGAGCGTGCCAACTTTTGTACATCACAGACAGCAGTGGCTGAATCATACTGAACAGGCTGAATAGTTCTACAAATTTGATGTGCATGTCAGTTTTATCTGAAACCACACTGGAAACAGTCTCAGGATTCATTAAAACCACCTTGCAGTGATTTCTTACTAACACATTGCCATGATAGGCTTGCTTTAGAACCTGTATCTCATCCAATTTGTTGTTGAGAATTCTTTCCTTTGAATAATGCTTTCATTCGTTGCTTTCAAACAAGCCTTTCCTTGATGATTGTGGATTTCAACACTTCCTCCTTAACAAGCCTGTCTGCAATTTTATCTTTAAGAGTGGAAATGATTTCATCCCTTGTTGACCCAGTACAGTTCATACATGTATAACACTTTAGCTGGGGGACATTGAGTTGTTCACATGGACTAAGACACTCACATAAACTATGCGGCCATTGATCACAGGAGTCACACTGGACCCAACTTAGTTCCCTGTTATACAGTGTTATGCAGCATACAAGTGCTTATAAGCGCATACAAGTGAATATTCCTTTCTTTCAGTTACCCATTTCTGAAAGGCAAGCAGTCCAACAATTCTCTTCATCTTTATTGCCAAGTACTGCTTCCATTCGTCCAATTCAGTTTTCAATCTCAACAACGTCCAACCCAAGCTGCTCCAACTCATGGCATTTTTCTGATAAGATAAGACATCCTCTTCCCAATATCAAACTATTGTACAACAATAAAGTGATTCCCAGCATAATATGCAAAACCGGAGGAACAACATTTGCAAGATCTTAAACAGGCATTAGCATCTGCTCACAGAGGTTATAATTATACTTGCCATTACCCTTTCGATTATTGTTCTTCCAGTCATCACACAGGTTTTCATTGTAGCGGATGACATAATGATCTACTGTGGATAGCTCAATATCACAATTTTCTGCTGTATGTAGCCTTCCACCATAGCTTTTGAAATGGTCCAAAGCAACCAAATCGGTACTTCTTGGATATAGACAGTGGTCCAGAAAATAGAGGTCAACTATCAGAATTTTTAATTATTTTTGATTATCGTTAAGTTGGATGTTTGTCAAACTCAACTCAAAATGCAGAGTTGGTCAAAGTGTCTGTATCAGATTAAAAGTACTTGAACCCGGAAAAAATACAAGGTCAACCTGAAAAACTGGCACTATGTCTGATTTTGATTATATACCAATTTCTTGATTTCTTGATTATATACCAATTCACATTTTCGATTTATCACAAACTGGTCATCACTGCACAGTCAACTAATCCCTCTCTGGAAAAAGCAAGATGGATAATGGCGAATTGCTAATGGCCAAGATCAAAATGAAAAAATGGAGAATTTCCATTGTAAGAGCTCTTATTTAGCTTTGTTGTGTTATGCAGCATTGAATTGCATTGCTTTAAATGCGATCTGAATATGAAAAAAAAACATGAATACAAACAATGAACAAGTTTAAGTTTTTTTATCAGCAATCTTCTTTATCAATCTCCATTTGTCTCTTGAGTTTTTCAACACATGATAGTAGTTGTTTCTATGTAACGATAATGGTCCTCCTTGTACTGAGTGGAAGTTATCATCAAATGAGACATGATTTTTATAGAGCTTTGTCAAATACTACCCTCATTTAACCTTAGAAGGAGGGATACGTCCAAAATGTAGTTTTCTTGTCAGCGGAACGGGTAAGTTCCAGATTTCAGGCAAAATTTCCTCTTTGTGATCTCCATTCCACATTGCAACTAGTAGGATATATGGTGCTTCATTGCTTAACAGAGCATCAATTTCATGGTGAATAATCAAATAATAAGTGATAAATCAGAACTACTATGCCTTGAAATATCACCAGCCCATGCAAAGCCGTTCTTTCTAGTATGCTAGTATGCTAGTATCGCCCACCAACTTCAAATGTTGATAATGAAGCAATTGAAAATCTTAGCCAGGTATTAACTGACTTAGACAAAGAGGAAAAAGAGATCATTCTAATAGGTGATACCAACTGTGACTTCAAAGATAACAGCAACTCCAATGCAAGAAAGCTTAAGCTGGTATATTCTGAATATCATTTAGAACAGTTTATAAAAGAGTATTCCTGAATCGCCTCCGTAACAACTGAGAATGGGGAGCAGAAAACAAGCAAAACGTTAATAGACCATTTCTCTTCCTCCTGCCCAAAATGCATAGTAAAATCAGATATAATAAAAACTGGGATGGTTGACCACTACTTGGTGTACGGCATTCAGAAAATCAATGCATGAAGACTGAACAAAAAAGAGTGTAACCTGATAGAGTCTCCTACCATGCAAAAATATGATAAAACCCGTTTCCGAAGTGACGTACAACAAGTAGATTGGGAATCAATTCTCAGTCCTTTCCGAGGTAACCCTACAGGTATTGCAGCATTTCAGGATGTCTTTGAATCAATATTGAACCTCCACCGCCCGCTAAGGAAAAAAAGAGTTTGTAGCGAATATGCACCGTGGCTTTCCATGTTGCTTAGAAACATGATGAAAGAACGCAACAGAGTGAAGCGCTAAGCTGAGACAAGTCCTGAGATCTGGCCGTCGTACAAAAAATAAAAAAATCAAGTAACAAATAAAATACGTCTTGATATTTAAAGTTATTATAGTGGGGGTTATTAAGGAAAATTAAGGAGACCCAAAACGAATGTGGAAAACAATAAATAGAGTTTTGGATAGACGTACCAATTCTGGTATCCCTTCTAGCCTTGAACTCGATAGAAAACGCTTAACAAAGGAGGGTGATATTTTGGAGGAGTACAATCATCATTTCACCTCAATACGGGATTCTGACCTGCGTGCGCGCATGTGTTTGTTGCCATGAGAACAACAGCTGCAGGGAAAACAACCAGCGTTCTTTTTTATTTACATGCAGAGAAGACAGTGTAGGAGGCAAATTTATCAAAATAAAACACAATTTTTTAACAGAATTCTCAAGAAAACAGTTATTTTCATAACTAAAATGGCTTCCTACAATATAGCTGATGTTGATCCAGCTGCTCAACAGCGTTATCGGGAGAAACTCGTCTTGATTGACATGCATGTTTGCCATTATCAGTTGCCAGCCGATGCCTGGTCAGACGACCCTACAAAGTGGCCTGAAGTGGAATGGCAAGAAGTCAGCGAATATGTAATCAGCAGCCCAGGTATTTACACAAGAGAAGCAATGAAAAATCGAAAAAGGTTAGAAGCTTATAATCAGTTTGTATGTGGCTGGGTAAGGAAAGTTTATTCATATAAGATTAACAAAGCAAACTTTGTGATATTGAAGGCTGATGTTATGCCTTCACAAAGATAAAATGAAAACCCACACACTCCATGGGTTGCAATTAATGCATGTACAACAAACATTATTTGTGCCCACTGCACTTGTATGGCTGGACATGGAGAATCGTGTTCCCACTTTGCCTCCCTGTTGTTCAAAGTTGAAGCTGCAGTAAGAGCAGGTTACACCAAAGTTGCATGCACTGATGTAGCATGCAAATGGAATGATGATTTCGTTAAAAGGTCAAAGCAGTGCCAATTTCAAAGGTGAACTTTAATACGGAAAATACAGTTGCCAAGCATAAAGCTGCAAAAAAATCTTTGGATACTTTTACTGGCAGTAGTATGGCAATGCCTAGTGAGAAGAGGGAACTAATTCAAAACCTTGCAAGCTTCTCTAAAAAGCCATTAGTATTGCATACATACTCAGAAACATGCCAAGACTTTGTTGCAAAATTCAAGCCCCCTGAAAGAGCAAAGGTACCAAGTTCATTGCTAGAGAATTATTCAGCAAATAATTTGTTAAAAACTAAAGAAGAAATACAGTCTACTGGTGAAAAGCTATTTCAGTCTCTGAAATCTACACCAGAGGTTGTTGGATATGTAGAAAAACTAACAATAAGGCAATCACATTCTCCAATATGGCACCAAGTCAGATGTGGATGAATAACGGCATCCAGAGCTCATGACCTACTAATAACAAACATTAAATCTCCAGCCCCCTCAATAATATTAAGTATATGCAAGCCTTCCAAAGTTACAAGAGCCACTATCCCTTTGTTAAAATGGGGCCTAGATAATGAATTTGTGGTGTAGAAGAGTATAAGCTATTCAAAGCGAATGATCACAGTGATTTCACTGTAACAAAACATGGGCTTCGTCTGAATTGTGACTTGTCGTTTATTGGTGCTTCACCAGATGGGATGTTTCATGCCATAAGGAATGTTGCGTTGTAGAAGTTAAATGCTCTTATAGTATGAGGCTCACAAATACTCTTCAAGAGGCATTACAAGAAAAATCATTTTGCATTGACAAGGATAATGAATTGAAAAGGAGTCACAAGTACTTCACACAGGTAACCTTATCATTCCTTGAAAAACTTAAGTTTAAAATCTCGCTTCTGGGGTAACTGGGGCTAACCCTTCTTTGAAGTGCCTCATCGGTGTCTGTTTGAACAATAGCCCGATTGCTTTCCTAAAAGAATTATCGAAATCTGAAACCTGTGAAAATAGCTCTGTTGGTAAGGGCTCATGTTTCGTGATACAGGTTGTCGGAGGCAGGAGGTCGATTCCACTTAGGGGAGAATCGTTTTCCATCAGCATTTTTTCTTTCAGTAGTTTCCGTGATGGAAATGCTTTTCGAAGCACCAGGAGACATCTTGATCACTAAATCTTGCTTCGGAATTATTGTAAAATTCATTTGGTGTTAATATTTTTTCAATTGAAGTTCATCAAACAAAGTCCATGTTACATTAATAAACAGTCAACCGTTTTGAATCACGTTGTAAAAATGCTTCTAACCCTTTAAATGGAAACAAAATGCCATTACCACATTTCAAAAGCTTATTAAGAAGTGCATTTCATTCAAATAAAACAAACAAAAACCCTTTTAAAAGGGTTTTGAAGAGCGCATTTGAAAGCCAACAAAACCCTTTCCAAATGCCGTCAAAAAAACTCAAGCTGCCTTGATAGCAGTATCTGACTATACAGGACTGAGCAAGATAAACTACAACAAGACCAAGAAGCAGGATCCTGCAGTAAACCTGAGTTCTCCACGATCAGACGGAGAATGCCCTCAATCTATTATAATGCTATGTTTTCTATCATGATCTTTGGGGTATCCTTTCAATGGGAAGGCAACAGAATGAACAATAACAAGACTGAGGAACAGGACCGTGGTACGAGACTGAAGACCACAAATAATTTCTGGACTAAGGAACAAGAACAATAATGTGACTGGGGAACAGGACCAAGGAATGGGACTGAAGACCATTTCAGGACTAAGGAACACGATAAAGGGACGGGACTGAAGACAATGGGTAATTTTAGGACTAAGGAACAGGATAACGGAAAGGGACTGAAGACTATGAATAATTTCGGGATTAAACATGAACAATAACGAGACTAAGGAACTGAACCAAGGAACGGGATCAAAGATCTGAACAATGACAAGACTGAGGAACAGGACCAAGGACTGGGACCAAAGACAATTGATTATGTTAGGACTAAGCGACAGAGTATAGAGAAAGACAACTGCTGTACACTGACTAATTTGAAACTTAGGAACATCATTACGGACTAAGGACCTTGCACTAAAACAGAGAAACAAAACTGGGATTTGTACTAGGAAAAGGAACCCTGGACTAGGATCAAGGATAAATACTAAACATGAAAAACTAGGAGCTAAGAGGAGAGGCAGAGGTCATTCAGGCGTAAGTCCTTGAGGCGGAAGTCTTTGAGGCAGAGGTTCTTGAGGCGGAGGTCTTACGAGGCGGTGGTCTTAGACAGGCAAGGGCTAGTCTTGTATACTAATTTTGTAGTGGTCATGGTAACCGTTTTGTGACAACAAACTTTTAGAGATGTTACATGGTATGCTTCTCGAGTTTGCACCATGCTCTGGTGCCCATTGGGTAGTTTTGTCATCGCTTGCCTTTTCTCTCATATCTGTATGTGCTGCTGTGGTAAGTGGGAAAAACCCCTCTTTTGTCACAAGGCATTGAAATATTTTGTCTAAACTTCAGAAGTAGAAACTGGTAGATAAATGGGTTATTACCTGTCGAATTGTTCTTCCTTATTTCGTAAACTAAGCTGACTGAATGTATGTACCAATATGTATGCATGCTTGCAATATTTACTGGCAAATAACAAGTTTTTTTAGATATGTAAAGTTTTAAAGTTGATGCTTACATGAATGTTAAGTCAACCGGCATAAATTGTTCTGTTCGAAGGACTTTCTGCCTTTCAATCAGAATGAAAGGCCATTACCTAATTTCAAAGGGGAATTGAGAGGTATGTTCAATTCATGGCAAACAAAACCCGTTCTCTAAAGGTTATTGAAAAGTTCAAGCTAACAAAACCCTTTCCGAATGCCACCACAAAGTCTAAGCTGGCTTGTGATATCAATATCTGACCATGCAGTATGAAGTATGAAACAGGACTGAGGAAGTTTAACTACCAAAAGACTAAGAAACAGCATCCTGCAGTTAACCCAACTTCCTGACTTCAAATCTCCACGATCAGACAGAGAATCCATTCAATCGAATTTATTGCTACTTCTTCTCTATCATGGATCCATTCAAGGGGAAGGAAACAAGGACGGCAATGAAGCTAACATTTATTCGGAACAAAAGAAATTGCACCAACGAACTGGGCTAAAGAAAGCGCTAAGGAACATCACTTCAGAACATAAACAATAACAAGACTGAGGAACAGGACCAACGAACAGAGCTGAAGACCATCAATAATTTCAGGACCAAGGAACAGGACTGAAGATCTTATTCTAAACAATAACAAGATCAAGGAACAGCGCTGAAGATCTGAAAAATAGCATGACTGTGGAGCAGGACTCACAAACGAGATTTAAGATCATGACTACTTTCAGGACTAAGGAACAACATGGCTGAGCAACAGGACTAAGGAACGGGGCTGAATACAGACAATAATTTCAGGACTAAAGAACATGAACAATTGCAAAATTAGAGGAACAGGACCAAGGAACTAGACTGCAGACTATGACTAATTTCATGACTAAGACATATGAAACAGGATTAAGGAAGAATAAGGAACATGAACAATAACAAGACTTAGTAACAGGGCCAAGGAATGGAACTGAAAACTGTAAAAAATGTGAGGACTACCAATCTCACTTTATAGAAAGAGGTCTACAATACTCTTAGTACTTTGAAACTTAGTAACATCATGATGGACTAAGGACCTTGGACTAAAACATAGGAGCATCACCTAGGAAACAGGACCCTGGACTAGGCCGAAAAATAATCAAGACCAGAAACAAAAGGCTAAGTAGAGATACACATCTAGGGACAGGAGTACCTATGGAAAAAGAAACATGAAATTACTCTTCTCAAAAACTTGAATACACAGTCCTTGGAAAAGGCGGAGGTCCTTGAGGCAGAGGTACTTGCGAGGCAGTGGTCAGAGACAGGCATGGGCTACCATTGAATATTTTATTATTATCATTTTTATTTCAGATATATCTTTCTGCTTCTCTCATTAGATATTTGCGTGTGGCGGATGTACGGGGCTTTGCTTTTTTCTTAATTTTCTCTTTTGACCAATGATTTTGCACAAAAAGGTGATTTTATTGCATTTTGTGTTAATAGTGTACCTGTCAGGAATGAAAGGTTCCAGAATATGGACCTTTACCGACAGTTTTTTCTCTGCATTTTCCTTTCTCATCTCTACACGAGGCTACGTTTCGCGGAACTGAGGCAAAAAGGCCTAGTCCTTTCTCCATTGATTTTTGATTTTGCAGCGCAGCATCTATCACACAATCTATTTGATAAATTATAAAGAATTTTAACTCTAAAGAATTTTGTCATGGATGAAACTGAAGATGAATATAATTACCCGAATCTGCGTTTGATTGGAAATAATCAGCCTGTACCAAAATATTCTTTTGGGAAAGCCAAAAGCTTGTCTAAAAGACGGAAGAGGCCCAAGCGATACCAAAAACACTTAGGTCTTCATCCTAATATTGCACCACAGCAACCACTAGGAATTGATTTTCGTGAACAGACGGACGGAAATAATGCTGCAGCATTGAGTCCTGTTACTGATTACTGAGCCAGTGTATGATGAAGTAGCGAATGAGGTCGAAGTTTGTAATGGTAGGTACCCTACACCTTTTTAGAAACAAGGTCGAATAGGCCTAGCTTTTTTCAAAAGTACTTTTTTGGCTTTGATGTCAAATCTACTTACCAAACGTGGAGCCTGGTTAATTAGCATTTTTGACAACTTTATTAGATATCTAACTCCATGGCTAAACAACATTTACTTTTATTTTAGATCAAAATGAGCTAGTAGACAGGGAAATAGTTGTAAAAAACTAAGGAAGTGCCTAACCTACATGTTTTTGGTATGATTCGATAGAGAATCGACAGGAGAACCCAAATCCGAGATGGGCCCTTTCGAAAAGTTTACGGCAATCACGTGATAAATGACGTCATCAAAGGGCCTAAAATCACCTAAAATCTCTTATAACTTTGGTCATAAAAGTTTTACGAGCTTGATATTACCACCATTCAAAAGCTTGCGAAGAGTGCTTTCTGTTGAGGTATATATAAATAGAATTGGCTGATGTCAGCATTTTTGGTCGATGACGTCATCAAATTTTTTTATCTGCTTCTTTGTCCATAAAAAGCCTGTGTGGCTGTAACACATCAAATATCAATGTATTCTAAAGCTATTAGAGTAGAGTTAGGCAGTGAATGCA
>JAADKT020031675.1:0-11016 GCA_011763395.2 Chrysaora chesapeakei
CACTGTCATCAGGTATTCCTTCAGTCTGACCTTTTAGTCTCTTCTCCTCTTTCTTTTTCTCTATCTCCTTTTCCCTTCTAGTACCTCTTACATGCCTCAGCCGACATTTTTTATCGAAGCACTGCAGTTTACTGATTGAGGTTGAGCATATTTTTTGGTGGAATTTCTTACATTTCTTGCCTTGGTTGCATCCTTGAGGTTGCCTTGTGCCATGCTTAAGCAGCTTTTTGCACATCTTGGGGTGCTCATAGTCACAGCCTCTACCAGATATTCCATGTTTACAAGTTCCATTTTGGTAAAATTGACATGCTTTTGAAAAGGGTTTCCTTTCTTTATCCCTTTCATCTGTTACCTTGTCAACTTGTGTTTCAACCCATATTGTACCTGACAGACATGTGCCTAACTTCTGCCTATTGTGTACCTGGCCTCTGGCAGACATGTGGCTATTAGGTTTTCAAAAATATATAAATAAATGTAATGAATACCATGAAATACAAGTAAATTTCAACTGTTTGAATAAGTTGTAAAGTTTTCTAGAAGATCTCCGTTAACACGGTAGTAGACAAGTTTTTAGCGGCACAAGTTTTTGCACGGATAGGTGTACCGGAAAAATATTTGTACGGATAGGTCTTGCATTGACACGGTGGTTTTTCCTAGCAGGCTTTCTTTGCTTGACATGCACAATAGCAATTTTCATAAATTTCGGCGCCAAATTTAATCAATATTTTCAGTGGTATTTGAGTTATCATAATTCTTATTCATTGCAAAAGTTAAGCTTTTTCTTTTTAATAGCAAGAGTAAAGAAAAAATGAGCATAGCAAACAGAGCAAAGAAAGCAGAGAAGAACTTTGTTTGGTCAGTTGATGAAACAGCCTTGCTTGTGAAAGTCATTCTAGACTACAAAACAATGAAAACAGCGAATGGCCTAGACAGGGAAATAGTCTGGCCTTTGCCAATATCACCGTGCCTTTCTTTTCTCTTTCAACAATTTTAAGATGGTTGTAATCTTGGCAGAGCTGCTACTATCAGTGATGGTTGACATCAGCAAGTTACGAGTTTTCTTATATTTGTTTGTAGTTTACTTGGCCCACATTATATATATGTACTTGCTGCTGCAGCTAATAAACTCAAAATACATGCCAATAGATATATAACTTGATCTCGATAATAATTTTCCATTTTTTGTTCACATTTAGCTAGCTAGTTGTCATGGGGAAAATAAATTTATTTCTTGAACACTTCACACACACACCACAGACACCAACAAATTTCTAGTATTTTGAAACTGCCTCACTTGAAAGATATTTTCCGCCTCTTTATTGATGCGAACACCATTGCGCACCAAAGGTGTTTACACGATGCCGCACAAATATTTGTCTGCTCAAGTTCGCAACACGACGTCTTTCTAACAGGACAAGTTTTTGTACGGCTATCAGAACAAATATTTGTACGGATAGGCTTATCCCATGTAAACAAACACCGCTATCCATACAAACTCTTGAGCGGCTAAAAACTTGTCTGGTACCGTGTAAACAGGGTCTGAGATTGACTGCTGGTCAATATTTTTCACAAGTGAAATAGTAGAAATCATTGTAAAATGTACCAATAAAAAGATTCAGAGATTGATTGACAACTTTGGGACAAAGGAACACATTGGTAAGTATCCGTTTCTGAAACAAACCTGCAGAGAAGAGATTTTGGCCTTGGTTGGATATATGTATTTTCGGGGAGTACTTGGACAAAATCATATTGGTATTTATTCGCTTTTCAGCCCAGTCACGGGGCACTACATATATTCAGCAATAATGAGCAGAAATAGGTATCAATTTTTGATGAGATGCATGTCATTTGATGATGCGACAACACGTCCAGAAGGATGGCAGGAAGATTGTTTTGCATCATTCCATGAAGTTTTTGAGATTTCTAACAGGCAGTGTGCAGCCTGTAATGTTCCTAATCTTTATTTGTCATTAGCTAAAACCTTGTATGCCACACGCCAACATATAAATTTTAAGACATACAACAAATCAAAACCTGCTCACTATGGACTTTTGTACTGAAGCATTTGCAGTGCAGAAAGGCCATATGTCCACTTTACAAATATACACGCTGGTAACCCCAAGAATGAGCAGTCCAAGTTTTACATTTCTGGTGGAAACATGCAGCTGATAAGTTAGTTGGTGGATGGTTTGCATGCATTTCAATCCTTGAAAGGTGGCAATATTTCCATGAACAGATTGTATGGATCTATTCCAACAGCTTGTGAGCTGCTAAAGAAAGATATCACTACAATTGCCAATCTGAAAAGCAACAGAGAGGGATTGCCGGATGAAATAAAATCTACAGCTGACAGAAATGTTCCAAGCATCCTGAGTCTTTTTGAAGCCAGCAGACAACTTTCAGTGCACTCATACTTGGTCAAACCAAATAGTACTGGTCTGAGAAATGTTCTTCTTCTCTCTACTCATAATGTGTTTCCTGGTGTTACCAAAGATGAAAATGTATAACCTTACATTAACAAGGTTTATGATTTTACAAAAGGAGGAGTTGATGTTGCTGACGACATCACGTGAGCTGGGACAAAACCCTACAAGTCAAATCGCTGGACAAACATCTCTTTGTGTCATGTTCTTGATTGCTGCAGAATAAATGCAAAAACAGTATAAATCAGCAACAATGAAAATGTTGAAACAAAAGAATTTTGCGTGAATTTGGCTGCTGCTTTATCAAAACCATTTGTCAAGACAATCGACATAAATGGCCTTCAGCAGAGTATAAGGATGAAAGTCAACATGTTTTTGAATCCATCTGGAGTTGAAAATCCAGTTGCTGCACAACTGGAGGAAGTAACCGCATCTGGCTGCTGCTCTTTGTGCATACATTTGTGTCAAATTAAATACCACAAAACCAAAAAGGATAAACTCTATCGTGTGGAGTTGGGCACTGGACAAAATGGCAGGATAAATTATGTGGAGTGGAAAGATGTATTGTGGCTTCAGTCCAGTGATTTGTGGCGGCGCTTTTCTTATGGTTGTGGCACACAATGGAGGGTCACGTGTATTTTGGTTGTGGCTAATGAGGTTTGGTTGTGGCAGCTGGATTGACGTGACTTTTTGTTGTGGCAGCTGGATTGACGTGACTTTTTGTTGTGGCAGCTTGATTGACAAGACTTTTGGTTGTGGACGCGTGATTGACATAACTTCTTGTTGCGGCAAAAAAGTTTGGGTTGTGGCAAAAGACTTGTCCTTTGAGGTGCTTCATACATATTCACTTGTAACAAAAGGGCCTTATATAAGATCCACGTGTAACAAAAGGGCTTTATATAAGATATAAAGCACATATTCATTTTTCATTTCAATTATTCTGTTTTTACTCAGGCATTTTTCGACTGTAAAAATGCAGGAATTGTGAATATTTGAAACTTACCTGAGTGAAAACTTCTCAAATTATTTCACAATGTAGCTATATTGATATTTATATTCACTTTTCACAAGTGTGAAACCCTCGAAGCGAAACCACTTACAACAAGTGATAATCATATCTCGAATCACTTTTAGTAATTTTTAGTGTAGAAAATGAGCACATAAGTACTGAATGAACATCAAAGAGGGAGTGTTTTGGTGGTCTGGAAACTGGGTCTGCATTTTTGCAATGAACTTTGACAACCTTTCAAAAAATACAGACAGATGCCACTTGAAATTCTCATTCACACTTGAGAAAAACCTTCCACAATATAAAAAAACAACAAAGAAAAATAGGAAAACTAGTGACACTGAAACAATGCTGAATAAAACTCGACTTTTAGCTCATGTAAGATTTCTTTTCATCTCGGAGATCATTTCACCTTACCGTTCTCGAAATTATCTCTTGTTTGAAGTATATCATACTCAGAGAATATGGAGAAGAAAGGTCTTCTAAGCTAGGATGTCACTGATATGATTCGAACTGCAGTGAGGAGAATTGAAAGGCTGGAGTAAAGACAACGCTTATCAACAGAACCTGGCTTACCTGAGCAAGCTCAGCTTGAGCCTGCACCAAGCAACACAGTTAGACCATTTCAGTCACCCAGGCGACAAAGGAGCGGCACACTAATGCCAACAATGTTACAAAACACTACGAACCACTCTCTTGCAATTAATCAAGATTTCAGGTATGTGCCCCAATTTCATTTGTTCTTGGCTTTATACTCAATCCGCCAGTAAAACAGTTATTTACAGCTGTGCAATTTTAGTTTTTTTTGAAACCATACTCAAGGTACAATTTCAATGTCTCTCGGGGAATATGAACTTTTGGTCTGCCCTGTCCACTAGAAGCTTCGATAATTTTGTTGGTTGATCTTTCTGGTGAAATAGCTTTTACTTCTTTGCAGACAATTGAACCGTTTCCTAGTCAATAAAATCAAGCCAACAGCTTTGACATTGTATAGCAAGAATGGTCACATTTTCCAATCTGTATGCATAATGATCGACAATCTCCTGTCAATCAACGAGGAAAAATTCTCCAACTCTCTGCAGACATTTTGCAAAGTTGATAAGATGTATCATGGCATCATGGCGTCAATGCATAAGGGTGTTGCATTTCTGATATACTTAATATTTCTAGTTAATAGTTATTGTTCAGCTTGGAGAAAACTTTCCCGCACCAACAGTCAACAACCATATGATGAAACAACATGGATAAGCCCTTCTCACGAAAGCAACTTACTCGGGAGAAATGCAATCTACCAGATGCTGTTTGCTGACACACTTAGGCCAAAAACTCACATGGAAAGACGGAAGAAGAAGAAGACCCAAGGTATTTCGACACGCAGCGACTTTACAAAGTATATAATCACTATGGCATTACTACTAAGTGGTGATATCAGTCTAAATCCCGGCCCAATAAAGCATCCATGCAAAGTTTGCCAAGGCCCCGTAGCGAAAAGCCACAAGGCCATTCTATGTGACATCTGTGGTATGTGGTCCCACAGTAAATGTGAAGGTATAAATACAAGGAAATATAATGAGCTTGAGGAAATAGACAGTTTTGAATGGCTCTGTAGAGGCTGCATTGTAGATCAGCAGCTATTTGCTAATGTTGAGCTCGATAAAATGCTTGACTTTATAGGAAAAGATCAGCATCAAGATGAAAACTGCCCTAGGCATAACCTAAACGCAAACATAATTACAGATTCCGCATCTCTTAAAAATAAGAAAGGCCTCATCATGGGTCACTTGAATGTAAATGGTCTGACTAGAAAATTTGATTATATAAAATTGCTGGTTCAAAAATCCAACATTGATATCCTATGTTTAAATGACACAAAGATTGATAACAATATTGATGACGAAGATATAGGAATAGATGGCTTCACACTGTATCAGAAAGATAGAGATCGTCATGGAGGTGGAATTTTAATTTACATTTCAAATCTCATCGAATAATACCCCATGCCAGAATTACAAAAAGAGACCATCGAGGCAGTCTGGTCAAAGGTCTGCCTCAAAGGAGCAAAGCCATTTGTTATTGGGAGTATCCACAGGCCTCCAGGGAAAGGATGTGATTTAAATAAACTGGACGAAATATGCTCATATCTATTGGATGTACAGAGTAAATGTGGTTGTGAAATAAATATCTTAGGCGATTTTAACTGTGATATGCTTAAAAGACCACCTTATCATCAATAGTTAACACTGTTTGCAATGCTCTGCTAGCAACACAGTTAATTAAGGAACCAACAAGAACACGTGAACGATCAAGCACCCTCATTGACCTATTCATCACCACAAATGAGGACAAAATAGCAGAAAAGGGTGTCATTCACACCGGAATAAGTGATCACTCTCTGATATATGCAATTAGGAAGTGCAAAAAACTGAGAATGCCTCCAAAAATTATTAAGACCCGGACATACAGATTATTTGATCCGGTAAAATTTAGTCATGATCTTGCTGCAATGGACTGGTTGGGTATGTATGCTGCAGAAAATGTTCACAAGGCAGCAACAATATTCACTGAAAAAGTAATCTCAATCACTGATAAGCATGCACGCAGAGTTACTTTTCGAGCAAGAGGAAGGATTAACACAATCTTCTCTGCAGAGCTGATATTAAAAATGAAGGAAAGAGATGCGGCAAAAGTGAAGGCATGCAGATCAAAGAAAATTGATAACTGAAATACATATAAGAAATTGCGAAATAAGGTAAATAATGCAAAACGCTTAGAAAAGAAGAATTATTACAACACCGTCTTCTCTTATGTGAAAGGTGATACAAAGGGAACTTGGAAAAAGCTAAAAGAACTTGTGCCAACAAAAAGTAAAAAAAATTGTGAGATAAAAAGAATTGAGTAGAAGGAAATCACAGATAAGAAAAAAATTGCTGATATTTTGATGATATTTGTGAACGTTGGGCATAATTTAGCAGAAGAATTTCAAAAGTCATCCAAAGATAATAGTACACCTCAAGTAAGAGATCAGACTCAAATGTTCACACTAAATTTAACAAATCTGCATAAGGTTAAACAACATATTCAAAAACTACAACAAGGAAAGGCAACAGGCCTCTATGAAATTAGCGTGAAAATCTTGAAAAGTGGAGAGAACGAACTACGCAAGCATATCTCCTACATATTCAACCTATCCATAACAACTGCTGAAGTCCCAGAGCTATGGAAAACAAAAAGAGTGTGCCCAGTTTTCAAAGCAGGAAGTAAGTTGGCATCTGACAATTATCTTCCAATTTCAATCCAACCAATACCTCTAAGGCTCTTAGAACAGGTAGTCAATGAGCAGCTAACTAAGCATCTGGAAGTAAATAACCTTCTCTGTATGTATCAATCAGGTTTTAGACCTAATCATGCCACTTCTACTGCTGTAATTGACGTTGCTGACCATATCAGAAGTAAGATTGATTGCAGTTTTGTTGCAGCAGTATTTTTAGACTTGTCGAAAGCTTTTGACAGTGTGGACCATAGGATTTTACTGGAAAAGCGAAACCAGTATGGAGTAAAGGGTAAAGAGCTTGAATGGTTTTGTTCATACTTATCAGAAAGAAAGCAGGTGACCCAAATTGGAGACTGCATGTCCAAACAGCTAGATGAACTATCATATAGAGTCTCCCAAGGTTCTGTTATGGGCCCCATCTTATTCTTCATATTAGTCAACGATCTATGCTCTGGTGTTAACTGCAAGGTTCATCTGTATGCTGATGACACAGTATTAATTCATGACAACAAATATCATCAAGAGCTTAAAAAAGAGTTGCAGCATCATCTAAATTTGGTTACAAAATGGCTAGAGGTAAATGAGTTAACACTAAATTGTAAAAAAAATAGAATACATGCTCTTTGGTAGCAGGAAAAAGCTTAAAATGATTAACAACTTTGACCTGAATATGAAAGGAAAGGAAATTATGAGAACTGAAACATTCAAGTATCTTGGATTACATTTTGATGAATGTCTGAACTGGGATAAGCACTTACTGATAATAGCATTAATAGGAAGAAACAAAACTTTTGACACATTATTTTGTAGTCAACACAAAAAACAGTCAAATATGTACTTCAAAAAAGCACAGCTTACCATAAAGAATTTGTTAAACAATTTTGTCCGTCTAAACAAATCAATAAACCCTTGCTGTAACTTATCCCAGCAACAGAAAATCCTCAAGTGCATGAAATGTGCGCAAAGTTTGTGCTCATGCTTTATTTATCATTGAAATTCATTACAGCATATTTTTGTGAAGATGAAATGTGAAAACTTATCCTTTTACTCGCAAAAGTGAATGTACACTGTAAGTATTATGAAAAAATGTTATTGGCGTTGCAGGTACGGTTTCGCAAATAAAAATGGTTCCTTTTTTTTTAGAATTTACCCTGTAGTTAGCTATTGAAACATGTGTTATTCAGAATATTTTTATACAAGACAGTTATATAATACAGATAATTTTAACAGTCCGTCTAACTTACGCCAAAGAGCTATGCTTTACAAGCTGTTGAAAGAGAAAGATAGCTTGTGTGATGCCGAGGAGCATGTCTGCAGTGCTGAATGGCTTGTTTCTCTAAAGATTGCAATTCTTGGATTGAAACAGGTATCAAAAAGTTGCCCAGCATTTTTGTGTCGTCGATAAGTTAGAAAGCAAACATGTCCAGATAATTTTCAGATAATTCCTTAGTTCTTTCCAACTTGATCATTTTGTTATTGACAAGATTCATTCACCTGAAAATCAGAACTTTCTGTTTTCTCCTTTGGAGGTGAAAACTTCACCCAAAGTTTTTCCATAAAATAAAAGTTTTACTGCTTCATCCTCGGCTTCATCTCGAGAGAAAATTAGTTGTGAAAAATTCTTCAAAACAATTTTATAATATGCAACAGGAATGTTTCCAGCATTTGCCAAGACAATTTTTTATTACCCAAAGCCTTTTAGATGCCTCAGAAGAGGTAGTTCTGGGAGAAGGTACATTTGGTATAATGAAGTTGATGAGTTTTAAAGGGATGGAGGTGGCTGTAAAAGTATTTAAAGAAGATAGTCATTATGCTTTGTCATCTTTGAGAAAGAAGATCTTAATCGAAGCAACAACTTTGCTGAACATACCTGCACATGAGGGCATTCCACTTCTGCTTGATGTATGTATGAAAAAAAGCCATACATGCTTGTCACACAGCTATGTACCTATCATAGAAAGTGTATAACATGGCTAAGTGGATAGCAACATTTCAGACCTTGGGCTATACCCTCCACCATATTCACAGCGCTGGCTTCCTTCACAATGATGTAAAAAGTGACAATGTTGTTTTTATCCACAGTGAAATGAAAAGATGGATCCCAGTTCTCATTGACTGCAGCAAAATCTGTAAGATAAAACTGGCTTGAACAAGAAAATACACTCATCATCATGACTATCTTGCCCCAAACAGTCTAGCTGGAGTCTCCATCAGTGGAGTCTGATGTGTTTTCTTTTTGTATGCTAATTAAAAAGGTGATTCAGCACAGTCAAATTGATGATCTCGCAAAAGAAAATCTGCTAAGGGCTGCCCATTGAGGCACTTCCAATACAAGTTATCAGATTCAAACAAAATATTAAAACTATTATTAAACATTCAGCATGCCATATAATTAAACAGATCACTTAATAATGCGAAGAGATATTTTCCTACAACACATGAAGCAAAATTATCTAAGGCAAAGTACTATTCTACTGGCATCAAAGCCAGTGCATTTAACACAAGTTCTAGCCAGGGGGTGGGAAGCGGGTTCGTGCATGCTCATTCTAGTCTCGCGAGTAAAAGGCTAGATCGCTGTAGTTCCATCTTGTTGGATTTGTGGGCGGATGTCGAAGCTTTTTATGGCCTAAGCAGTTCTTGCAACATTATACCGTTCTTTTGTTGCGTATAATTTAGTCTCTAGTTTATCTATAGTGGGAATACGAGGCCTTTTACCGTTTCTCGAGGAGTATGTTGAGGATTTTGATTCGAATGGCCTGAAGAATAAAATCATGTTGGTACGATTCTTTCATCTTGCTTTACGAAGGATGCATGTGTGGTCCCTACCATTATTGTGAATTTTAATGAACTTGTTTGCTGTTATAAACCCATTTTGGTGTCCTATTGTCGAACTGAGATGACAGTGTAATTGATGAGTCCTCTAAATGTTGATAGATAACATTCTCTTCTAAGGAATTAGGAAGCCAATGTTGCAGATAAATCCTGTTACATGGAGTGGTTGGCACTCCATGATGCCCCTGCCTTGATCAGATAATACAGATCACTTTGATAACCTTACAGTGGTAAGACAAATAAAAGTCATGGGAATGAAAAATTTTAAATTAAGTACCCAGCATGCTATAAACAAATTCAATTACATTTCAAGGTGCTTTTTTGTTGAACACAAGGCTGTTTTCCAAATGCAAGGATATTTATTCTGAGGTCAAGATGCATTTCCTATTGAAAGTTTTCTTGCACAAATGGCTTCCATTCACAACATAGTTCATATAATAACTTTTCATATAACATACCCTATTAGCGAATATGTGATCTTTCAAGAAATGGCCGTATGCTTAACTTCATGTTAGCAAGTCTTGGTCAAAAATACTGTATTACTATAATGGCAACATTTAACATTAAATTTTGCTGAATACTATTATAAACAAATTAACAAAAAATTCTTCTGGACAGCTTCTGAACTTTATGTCTACCAGACAAATGTGATCTGTCTTATCTGCTCAAGGCAATGGTATGTATCATGGGGGTACCACCCATGTTATGTAGCAGGATTTATCAGCCACATTAATTTTCTCAGAAAAGAATTATTTTAGAGGCCTCACAGATTACATCATCCTCCTGTTTCTCTGTTTCAAAGACACCCAATAATCTATACCTGGGAAATATAACTTTGGCTTAATCATAGAAATCAGCAGCAAGACTTTAAATGGGTATATATCAGCAAAAACGTTCTTTATAATAATAATGAACAAAAGTTCCCATGGGTTTATAACAGCAACAATTTTCATCATCAAAATCAGCAGAAATACTTCAAATTTGGCAAATCAGCAGACAAGACAAGTTCTTCATAAAACACTCTGACATGGACTGGTGATGAATCAAAGTCCACTACATTGAGGTCTTAAGTAACTGGCCAAGCGTCTAAAGGGGCAGTAGAAATACAAACAAACCGATATGAAATTTAAATTGAAGTCAAATTTATCAACCCAAGCCTGTATCAACTACTTAATGTTCTAGTTATGAAAAAGTATGCCATCAAATGTGCGCATCAGCAAGAAAGTTTTTCATAATAATCAGGAACAGAGGTTTATAACAGCAAACAAGTTCTTTATAATAATTTCATGCTGGGCCACTCCTCCTGTTTTGGGCCTCTTCCAGAGTGAGGAGCTCTTTACGGATACCTCTGACAGTGTGTGACCATCTGTGACGGTGAATTCATTTCAGCATATTTTCTCATCGTCTCTTCTTGTGAAATTTGTCCATGAATCATGAATGTTCAATGATTCAAATCTAAAGGACCAGTGAATAAAGTTAAA